>JAHWLE010000201.1:0-32069 GCA_024679135.1 Phytophthora foliorum
TACACTGACCTCACGATGTCGTACAGCCTCGCCCTCCATTTTCGTGCGTCTGCTCGGCCAACCGTCGCATCAATGAGAAATAAACGGATCAACTGCTCAGTCTCTTCGTCCTCCAGTTTCGGATATTGCTGCTTGTTGTCGGGTAACTCCTGGGTAGGGTGAGTCTTAAACACTGTCTTGAACATGCTTTGGAAATATTCCATGACGCTAACTGTTGACTTGGCTTCTTGTAGATCCTTGCCTTTGAGTTCACTGTGTAGGTACTGGTACATCTCGGTGAACGTCAGCGGCTCTTCTGTGTTCTCTTCAAAGGTTTTTGCATCTTGGCCATACTGTTCCCGGGATCCTGACGCATCAGTTTTCTGCTCTTCTTCATCGTCTTGGGCTGGCGGCATGGGTGAGTCCTTCTCCATGTTACTGGTGTCGGTCCAGCGTCGTTTAGGCTCACTCGATTCCAGGGTCGTTTGCTGGTTCGTCGTGCTTCCTTGATGGCGTTTAGCGCCAGCGAGGGTTGCTCCAGGGGTTCCTTCCGTGGGAGGGGAAGGCGTGCTCACGTCTATCACTTCCACGGGGTCGTCCGGGGGCTGGTCCGAGGCCTGCATTTTGCTAGACGGATGTTCCTGCGAGAAGATCGTTCCGTCGAACTTAATAAAGGCCCTATACTTCAGTCAAGTTGATACTCTTCCGGATCTGCTCCAATTAGTAGCCTCTGTCTTTTCGTTGCGGTTCACTCCCAGTCACCGCAGTTGTTTCTTTTGCGCCTCTTCCGTCCAGCGCAAATATGGAAGTGGAGAGTTGGGAAACGTGAGATCGGGTACTCGTGGTACATGTAGTTCGGACAACCGTGACCGTACACAGCAAATAACACTTTCTCGGTGCGATATCATCAACACATCCAAGTTACCTCCAGTGCTTCACTTTGAGTAACTGGATAATCTCGTTCCTGCTGCGAGACAATTTGCAGCCTGCTCCTTGAACGATCATTCGGGCCAATCGCACCGAAAGCAAGCCCCACTCGTCGAACTTCTCCTTCTGCAGCATGTCATCTTGTGACCGTCAAGACTTTGGTAGAAAAATAAGGCATCGTGTGCACATGCAGCTCCTACAAGTCCACTCCAAACGAGAACATGTCGGCCTTGACGTCATACCCGCATCACTCCCGGCACCATCCCACCGCTGCCGTCATCGTTTTGTCGATCCGTTCTCGTGGGGTTCCAATGTCCATCAGCTGGCTGGATTCAAGAGGATGTTTCGCGACACAAGCGAAAGTCGTAGTTCAAACGTAATCCTCAACGACTTCATTTACAGTTCTACTTCCAAGCCCAGACACGAGTCTGTCCTTACGCTACTTCCTGCAGAATAACTTGGAGTCTGTACAACGCCTCTGCGGAGCTTGGACGCTCGGCCGGATCCACCGACACGCACGCATAGCCCAACTCCACTAATGACTTGGGATTCGACTCCGAAAACTCCACGTGAACCTCCCCAGCCGTGATTTTCTGCAACAGAGTAGCATCCGCCATCTTGCGGCCGGCCGTGTCCAGACTCCGTTGTTTAGCTTGGGCGTAAGGCAGAGTGTGCACGTCAAGTTCCGACAAAACCACGCCAAAGGAAAAAATGTCTGCCTTGACATCGTACTTTTCACCGAGCATCACCTCGGGCGCCATCCACAGAGAAGTGCCCACTCCAGCAGTCATGGTTTGATCGAGCCGCTCGCGGGAAATGCCAAAATCCGTCACTTTGGCTTCTTTTGCTTGATTCAGCAGGATGTTGCGTGACTTGAGATCTCGGTGAATAACTGGAGGCATGAGCGAGTGGAGATACGTGAGTGCATGGCAAACGTGCAGCGCGATCGTGGCTTTTTCTCGATCAATTCCGACTGGATGTTTGGTGGCCTCGTACTGGTTCAAAAGAGAGCGAAGATCACCTCCGTCCATGAACTCGAGCACAACGCACAGATCTGACAATGAGTCCCAGGCAACGCCAACAAATGTGACAATGTGCGGGTGATCCATGGATGCCGTCATTTTGGCCTCCGTGAGGAAGTCTGTAACGTGCTGCAAATTTCCTCGAGTAGCTGGCAGCAGCATCTTCACAGCCACTTGCTGTCCATTGAAGACCCCAGTGTAAACTTCGCCATATGCGCCTCGACTGAGGAGTTTCTTGATTTTCACCTTGTCTCGGGGGACTCGCTTGGCTGTGATCACGTCGTCGTTCCAGAGTCCCGTTTGGCCACTCATAGCTGCTTCGAGTGCAGTCAAGTCACCCGACGGAAGTGTAGCCGTCCACTGGCCCCCATTTTTCGCTTGAGCTCGACGTCGACGTCGATACAAGATCGCCCCCAGAAGGCCAAGCAAGAGAACCACAACACAAGCACAAATGATCCCAATAACGGCTCCTGAGCTAAGGCCACTACTGCTGCTCTCCAGAGTCGTCGAGCCACTTGACCCACTGTCGTCGTCGTTGCTGGTGTACCACTTGACCCAGTTTGCATCACAAGAGTGAGTCGTCAGGGTCGCCTTCGTGGCGCTATCCACTCTCATTTCGGCGGTCGCGCACTGACTGTCATTGTAGTATTTGATAGCGGCTGATCCGTTGCTGCTCAAGATGCCCTTGATGTAGAAACTATCGGCTTCTTTGAATGAACCTTCACAATTCCCGAGCGCGGGCACTCCGTACGCGTAGGACAAAGTGTTGCAGCTCTCCTCGTTGAACCCCACCTCCAGAATGTACTTGGTGCTGCTGAACGTGTCTCGCATCGCCGAGACGTAGTCGCTTGTGCACTTGATGGTCATTTTTTCGATGGACGTGCCGCTCGCACTGCCATCGTAAGCGGAGCAATCAGTGTCGAGGCACTGGGCGTCTTTGTAAGCGTAGACCGCATAGGGGGTCCCCTCGCAGTCGGTTCCGGCGTAGTAGGAATAAATCGCATACGTCGTAGCAGCAACACCAGTCGCTTGAAGCAGTTGAAGCAGAAACACCACAACGTAAGACATCGTGAGCTAACGGACGCAAATCCAGAAGTGAGCTCGAGAGGGTGTAGACAGATATTCGAGTACCACGTGAATCACATGTGAGTCGATGGGTTCACTAGAACTCAGACGACTTGTCGATATGGCTACAGACTCCCACCACCACAAACATGAATCAGCAGGACAGGATAGGACAGGAACGCACAACGGTTACGAGAGCAAGTTCGTGATGATGACTCGAAGGTCTCCTCTACCATGGACTGTACTGTTCGTCAAGACAGCTTCCATCGAATGGTGTCTAAGCTCCGTTGCTTTCATTGTCTGGGTGGATGGCAAAGTGAGAACTGAAGCTATCTGCCTTGTCGCCGTATTTCTCAATGTCTTCTCGATCGTTACTGCTGTATAATTCGTGATGTGCTCGCACCGCCTGTATGACTCAGGAAGCGTCGCTGTATACTGCGTTAAAATACTGGATCAGTTCGACGACAAGCTGCCTGATGTTGGAGCTCTCCGTCTTGTTGAACGAGTTTATTGAACACACTTGTCGAGGGTGAGGAAAATCTGGAAGTGATCGATGCACAAGAGGTGACGCATTTGGTTCATGGTCAACGCATCTCAATACAGTGGACCCAGCGCGCCGATGTAGCATGACATTTACAGTTCAACATAGTCCTATTCTGACTCGGCGACTCGCTAGCTCAAACGTTGATTGCCAACACATTCCTGAATATCTCCGCTCATGGTTCTTCGTCCACGTCAGTCAAACCTTGGGAATCTGTCGATTGCCTTCCACCGGTCCTCGTCCAGCGTCGATACAGGATCAATCCCCCACCGACGATCAGAACGGCAACAACGATGCCACCACAGACCAAACCCACGATAATTCCTGCGCTGAGGCCGCTGTCGTACGTATAGCTAGTGTACCATTGACAGTAGTTTGCACCCGAATACATGACCGAGTTCACGTCAACCGCGACACACGCCGTGTTCTGGATGGTTTTCTTGGATGCTTCGTCCCGTGCAATCTCGAAATTGCCAAAGTTTGACGAGCAAATCAATGGCGTGAGCACCTCAACACTTCTTAAGACTTCATCACGTGTGAAGTATTCAATCTGGGCCGAGCCATTGTCAAAGAGTGTAGCGTTGTAGGAGAAGTTTTGATTAAGGGTTTCCGATTCGAAGTACCCGGGCAAACATTCGTCTGCCACACGATACCCCATCGCGTAGCTGAACGAGGAGCAGTCGCTGTCGTGGTACATCACCTGGATAATATGCTCCGTGCTGCCGAAAATCTGCTTCATCCGTTTCAGGAAATCCGTGTCGCATTCGGCCCTCTCAGCGTTGTTGCTGGCATCAGCGAGGCACGTGTGCCTGGAGCAGGTATCATCTTGGTGAGCCTTCAGCACGTTGAATGCTCCAGCGCAATCGGCGCGGTACGGGTAGTACTCCACGATCGAGAAATTACTGGATGCAATGGGAGAAATGAGATCACCTGCAAACGTCAACCAAGCAGCAAGCACAATGCGAACCATGAAAAACTCCTGAGTGTGATGTTACCAATTCGAAAGTGAGACCGACACACTTGTAAGTAAAATGAGGATACTTGGGTTCATCTTCAGCTGATGGATTCTTTCACTGTTGACGTTCAGTCCTGAACTTCAGGATGGACCGAATCTGTGAAATACTTCAAAAGTAGGTTTGAGCGGACAATTTGGACGGATTCATGTGGAGGGATCACGCAGCACCAATTAAAATAATTGACTTTTATAGGTGAAGCTTTGGAGCTTTCGGTTCTGCTGGTGGCAATGTACCCATGAACTCATTGCTATCTGATGATTTAAGGTGAATCCGTCGTGAGAGATTGCACAGAGCTTAAGCGCGTTGAATGCCCAAAACAATGCACTTGTTAATAATTTAAAGCTGCTCATGACAGTTTTCGGCGCGACAGAATGAGCTGAAGTCGGTACAATGCCTCGGCTGCACTGGGGCGTTCGGTCGGGTCCATTGACGTGCAAGCTCGTCCCAGCTCTACTATCGAGCGAGGACTTGCTTCTGAGAACTCAACCTGAACACTACCCAATATAACCCGCTGCAGTAGAGAGGAATCGCTCATTTCGCGGCCGTTCGAGTCGAGATTCTCCTTCTTTGCTCGTGCGTACGGCATCGTGTGAACATCCAACTCGGACATGACAACTCCGAACGAAAACATATCGGCCTTGTCGTCGTACCGTTCACCCAACATCACCTCGGGCGCCATCCAAAGAGAAGTACCGACGCCTGCTGTCATAGTTCGGTCGAGTCGTTCACGTGACATTCCGAAGTCTGACAGCTTCGCATTCCATTCCGAGTCTAGCAAAATGTTGCGGGACTTGAGGTCTCGGTGAATAATGGGCGGCGTGAGCGAGTGCAGATACGTAAGCGCATGACACACCTGTAGCGCGATGGTAACCTTCTGACGGTCGAATCCGACTGGGAGGTTGGTCTTCTCGCACGCGTTAAGCATCGCACGCAATTCGCCACCATCCATGAACTCGAGCACGACGCAAATATCGGACAGTGAGTCCCATGCGACGCCGATAAAGGAGACGATGTGCGGGTGATCCATAGTGGCGTTCATCTTGGCTTCGCCCAGGAAATCGTTGACGTGCTGGATGTTCCCACTAATGGTTGAGAGCAGCATCTTGACGGCGACCTTCTTCCCGTTGAAGACACCAGCGTAGACTTCGCCGAAGGAGCCTCTGCTGATGAGCTTTTCAGTCACCACTTTGTCTCGCGGGATCCGCTTGGCAGTGATGACATCGTCGTCCCAGAGACCAATCTTCCCGCGCAGCGCTGCCTCCAGCGAGTTGTTGCTGCTTGGTGTCAAACTCTCTCCAAAGTGCGTCTGCTTGGACAGGGATCGCGACTTTGTTTGGCGTCTGCGCATCGCGATAATACCAACCAGCACCACCGAGAATGCACAGGCACTTAAACCAATTACGATGGTGTCACCAGAACTGTGACTGCTCTTTTCAGTCGAGGCTGAACCACTTCCGTTGGAAGCCTTGGGGTCGTTGCTGCTGTACCATGTAAACCAGTCGATTGTACAGGAATGAGTCGCGAGTTCCTCCTTGCTCACGTAGGTTGCCATATACTGTTGGTTGGCGAAGCACGTTCTCTCGAGATACAACGCAAGTGACGCTGATCCATTTGAAGAGAGGCTTGCAATAGCATAAAGGCCGTCCGACTCGTTGTACGCGCCTACACAGGCACCCATGGCCGGGTACCCGAAGCCCATGGAGAACTCGGTGCAGTTGTCGTCGATGTGAAGAAGCTGAAGCAGGTATGGGGAGTTGCCGAACTTGTCTCGCATGACTTGAAGGTAATCTGAAGAGCAGTCGTTGGTCATCATATTGGCGTTGATGTCTCTCGACCCGTAGAAGTAGTCGAACGATTCGCACGAGGTGACAGTGCAATTTTCATCCGGTATCACAGTCACTGCGTACGGGGTGCCACCACACTGATCGCCGAGGTAGGTGGCCTGGATGGAGTAGATGGGGTCTGCAATTGTCAACTTGACCGCAAGAGCAGCTAACACCACTAGCACTCGCCGAAACATGGCGCAGTCACCGATTGTGCGTCGGTCGAAAGCGCAAATGGCGTGAGACTGAGCAAGACGTGGCAAGTTTTTTATTTCCGGCTGGTGTGAGCTGGTCATGAAAGCATGCCGGTGAAAAGAGTTGTCAGTCCAGCATCCATACCGAATGCCACCAAAATAGGGGTAGACTCCCTGTCCAGAATTGAACAGCGTCTGATGCTTGGATAAGGTCTCGTCAGAGCATCTGTGAAGTTCAATGCACAACCCGAGTCAACAAACTGTTGACAACTCGTGAATCAAGACTGAAACGCGAAAAAAAAAAGCTCTATCTTCTTCACCCCTAGAATGGTGCAGCTATTATAACTACTGTTTTCATCAAGTGGGAGCGCGACTATTACAACCGTTCTTGTCTGGTTTCATCTGTTCACCCCGTTATTGTCAAGAATTATCTGAGGTTTGGTTACTCTCTCCGCTGCGGTTGATTGCAAGGCTGGGTCTAGAATACCATGCTCGGTGTAGCTCCATCTACATCGACTGGCGACTTAAATCTGAGAAATTGACCTTCACGGGTTCTACTAGAAACAGCGTCACCCCTGCAACTTCACGTCCATTTGAATCGAAACCCTTACATTCGACTACCAAACTACACGTCGGCCTTGATGGCTTGTCGAGAAATCTTCTGAGGTCTCCGCCTCAAGAATGACAGAGATCAAAGAGCGAGTCCCAGGCGACATTACAACGTGCGGATAATCCCTCGACATAGTCAACTTTGCTTCAGCTAAGAATTCGTCAATGTACTGTAGCTGGCTGCGTGTAGCTAGCAGTAGCATTTTGATAGCAACGTGATGTCGGTTGAAAATACCGACGTACACATCACCACAACGAAGGAGCTTCTTCACTTTCACTTTGTTACGCGGGATCCTGGTCATGGTGTGTTTCACAATCCATTCTGGCCTATTGCGAGTGAAGATGCGTCTCCAGACTGCTAATTTGCTACCCACTTGGGCATGTTCTCCAAGTGCTTCATCTTGTTTCGCCATCGGTAGGAACTCACAGCGCAGATACTCAGGATAGCGGAGAATGAATCCGATAATTACGTTGACTGTGATTGTGGGCCGCCGCTGCCTGAATTACCGGTCGACGTTGATCCGATCCTGACGTCGTTGCTGCTACCAGTTGAACCAATTTGGTGGTTACTCCAGATCTGCCCTTCTCATCAAATATCTCGCTGAGAATTACTGGACCGATGTTGAACCGTTCTAGTTCAGCATGTCACCGTTGCCGGATGCTGGCAAGCCAGCGATAATGCTGAACGTGGAGCAGCTATCATTTTGGACAGCCACCTGCAAAATGTACGGGGGAAATCCAAACTCGTTTCGCATCACTGTCATGTACGGTAGTAGATCGTGCAGGGATACCATCTCTCACAGTGCTACCGTTACCATCATTCGTGCAGCACGCCTCGTTCGGGGTTACTTCCGCCGGTACGATATACGGGTGCCACCAAAGGTTCTCCCAGTGCAGTGAGACCGAATTGCGTATGTTGTCGCTGGACAGTGCCACAGGAAAGCGAAGCAACCAGTCGAAACATCGGTGTCCGGAATAGGAGGTTCAGAGTCGAAAATGAATTGCTAGAACTCGTGGGTCAAGCGAGACAAACTCAATACACAATGCGCAGATCGCAAGCCGTTGTAGGAATATGCGGTGCTTTCCGAATGGTCTCCTTCACCACAAGAAGTCTGGACGTTTATGATCGAGTTTATGGCCTCGAGTCGATAGACACTTGTAAAAGCGTTGCTGAGTAACCAGAGGAACCGTGAGTGGATTGATTCTTCATTGGGTGACAAATCTTACCACTACGCCATCAGTGCTTTCAGGTATGATGATCGTCTCGACGCTGTTAAATAATTCATTTCCTCGCCCAAGCAAGGTTACAGCGGCTTCCATTTGGACAGGGTCATATGAAGTCTGTACAGCGCCTCAGCTGCACTTGGACGCTGAGTTGGGTCTATCAGCAAGCAATCGCGACCAAGTTCAACAATTGACTTAGGGCTTGCCTCCGAAAAATCGGCCTTCACAGTTCCCACAGCCACCCGCTGCAGCAACACCGAGTCGGCCATTTCATGGCCGTGCGAGTCCAGATTCGTCTTTTTAAACCGCATGTACGGAAGACTGTGGACGTCAAGCTCAGACAACACGACCCCGAACGAGAACATATCCGCCTTCTCATCATATCGCTCACCTAGCATCACCTCCGGCGCCATCCACAGCGATGTACCCACACCTGCCGTCATAGTGCGATCGAGCCTCTCTCTCGAGAGTCCAAAGCCTGACAACTTTGCCTTCATATTGCTATCGAGCAGAATATTACGAGACTTCAGGTCTCGATGGATAATGGACGGCATCAAAGAGTGCAAGTATGTCAGCGCTTGGCACACCTGGAGGGCAATGGTAGTCTTCTGCTTGTCGAATCCGATGGGATGGTTTTCGGTCTCGTAATTGTTTAGTAGTGCACGCAATTCACCTCCATCCATGTACTCGAGAACGACACAAAGATCAGTGAGGGAGTCCCAGGCAACACCAACGAACGACACGATATGAGGGTGATCCATTGTCGCCGTCACCTTGGCTTCAGCGAGAAACTCGTTGACATGTTGCAGATTACCACGTTTCGAAGAAAGTAGCGTCTTGACGGCTACTTTGTGTCCGTTGTAGACGCCGGTGTAGACCTCTCCGAAAGAGCCTTGGCTGATACGCTTCTCGGTCAGGACTTTATCACGCGGGACTCGCATAGCTGTGATGATATCATCACTCCACAGTCCTGTTTGTCCACGCATAGCCGTCTCTAGTGAAACTGTGTCCTTGTTCGACATGAACTGCTTTCTGCCTTGCGAGCGTCTGCGGATGAAAAATGCCAGGAGAAACACCGTTATCAATGCAAGCCCACCTAGGGCGATCCAGATAACGCCATCGGTTCTAACCTCGTTTGCAGAGACGTCAGCCAAACTCGAGTCGCTTCCACTGGTATTCTCCGAATCATTGCTGCTGTACCATTTAAACCCGTTAGCGTCGCATGAATGACTTTTAACGGCGTCTTGATCTCCAACCTCAATCATCGCCAAGTTGTTTGATGAACACGCTCGATCTGGATAAAATTGAAGGGATGCAGAACCGTCCTCGTGGAGGTTGGCAATGACGTAGTACACATAATAGCCTCCAGTCTCGTTGTATCCGCCAACGCACGTGCCAGAAGCCGGAAAGCCGAAACCCACCGAAAGGCTGGTGCAGTATTCGTCTCCATAAACGAACTCGAGAATGTACGGTGAGCTACCGAACTTGTCACGCATGACCTGCACGTAGTCCGTAGAGCAATCGACTGTCATCATGTCGATTCTTGAGTCGTTGGAACGAGAAAAACACGTCTTGGGTGAACAATCGTCGGACTCAACAAGGGTCACCGTATATGGGGTGCCACCACAGTGATCCCCAACGTAAGTTGTGGAGATGGTGTATATCTTCTTGGCTGTACTGAATCTCGTCTGAGCAAGTATAGCCCATGCAAGCAGTCTAATAACTTTGAGACCAGGCATCACGACTGCTGGAAATTCGAGATTGAGACACCGTTAAACGATCAGCACCAATGTCCAAGCATACGACGCTCCTGCATGTGGCACAAGGTGCTGAAATTCGGTGCAAAGTTGTTTCTGTTCATGGGAGAGATTAACACGGTACAGAGGCATATACAGCACATGTTTCAGCAGCATACCGCGGTCGGAGTCGATCCAATACGAAAACACTCAAATACCATTTGCGCCGAAATGAGAGCCACTTCAAGAGCCACAATTAGTCTCAGCTCCAGCACTCGATAGTTTCGAATTGAGAGCGACATCGTCGTCCAGCGATCACAAACCACAATCCTGGGTCGTAATGAGACCACTTCTTTCTCTTCCATGAACGAGAAAACCAATTTGGAAACAACTTCTCGAGTTCGTTCACAGATATGCTCTATTGACGACCAAGCCACAATCCGCAACTACAAAAACGAGCACGCGCTTATAAATTTATGCCGTTGATCGTTAAAAACTCAGGCCATCTTCTTCAAAATGACGTGAAGCTTGTACAGTGCCCCAGCTGCATTTGGACGCTCAGTCGGATCCACCGACATGCAAGCACGCCCCAATTCCACGACAGCCTCCGGGCTTGCGTCCGAAAACTCTGCCTTCAAAGTGCCCAATGCCACCCTCTGAAGAAGTACCGAGTCTACCATTTCACGACCACTTGACTCCAAATTCGCCTTCTTCGCTCGCGCGTACGGCATCGTGTGGACGTCGAGCTCCGAGAGCACAACGCCGAACGAGAACATGTCGGCCTTGTCATCGTATCGCTCGCCCATCATCACTTCGGGTGCCATCCACAGCGAGGTCCCGACGCCTGCAGTCATCGTTTGATCCGGCCTTTCACGCGAGATGCCAAAGTCGGACAGTTTGGCATCCATGTCGCTATTGAACAGAATGTTGCGGGACTTGAGATCTCTGTGGATCACTGGCGGCTCCAGCGAGTGGAGATAGGTCAGCGCGTGGCATACTTGTAGCGCGATGGTGGTTTTTTGCTTGTCAAAACCAACAGGGTGATTCGACTTCAGATACCTGTCGAGCAACGACCGCAACTCACCGCCGTGCATGTACTCGAGGACGACGCAAAGATCTGAGAGTGAGTCCCAGGCAACTCCGACGAAGGTCACGATGTGCGGATGATCCATATTGGCGTTCATCTTGGCTTCAGCGAGGAATTCGTTGACTTGTTTCAGGTTGGTACGAGTGGCAGGGAGCAACATTTTGATGGCGACTTGCTGTCCGTTGAAAACACCGGCGTAAACTTCGCCGAAAGCACCACGGCTAATAATTTTCTGCTTCTGCACTTTGTCGCGCGGGATTCGCTTGGCAGTGATGACGTCGTCGTCCCAAAGTCCCGTTTTCCCGAGAACGCTCCGACCGAAGCCAGTCTCTCCCGTCCCGGGCGTTCCTAGCAACGCAATGCTGCTTCTGTCTGATTGTATAGTTGCCTTCGTCTCCTTCATAGCGTCAGACTTCATCTTGCGCTTGTAGACAAACAAAGTCACGAACACGATCAGCGTCACCGACGCGACGGCAAACAAGACGATTTCAACGATACCAGCGGTGTCGATTCCTCTTCCCTCGTCGCCCATGTCGCCTTTACCATCTCCGCCCGAACTTGTTGCATTACTTCCGCTGGCACTCTCATCGTCGATACTGCTGTACCAACTGTATCCATTGGTAGTGCACAAATGCTCCTCGAGGCTGGACTTGTTGGCACTGTCCGTCTTGTACAAGTCGGACGTTAAGCACGATCTCTCGTTGTAAAACTGTAGGGAAGCAGACCCGTTCTCGTTGAGACTGGCAATAACGTAGTAGCTCTTGTCGTAAGCACCGACACACGTTCCCGACGCAGGATACCCAAACGCCATTGAGAGGTGACTACAAGTTTCATCCGTATTCATGGTCTCAATCAGGTACGGGGAGTTGCCGAATTTCTCTCGAATGACCTTGATGTAGTCCGTCGAGCAGTCAATGCTCTGCATATCGGCATCGATGTTGTTCGAGCCAGCGGAGCACTCTGTGGCAGTGCAGTCGCTCGTCGACGAAGCGAAAACTGCGTATGGGGTGCCGCTGCATTGGTCACCGAGGTAGGAAGCCGAAATCTTGTACAGTGTCCCCGCGGACGAGACCTGTAGCAAGCAGGATGCAATCACTGCCGCGAGCACTTGCCGACGCATGATTCCGTCACTTTTGAGACGAGATAACCGAAGACGAATGGAGGGGGCTGGCAAATCGAGTTGTCGAGTCGCCGACAACTTGTCGGAACATACGGCGCCTTTCGTGCTGTTCGTGCACTGGTCATGCACGACGGCTAAAGGACTTGGTGCCATGAACGTGTATTCATCGACGAGGCAGCCTCAACGGAATTGCACTGTGCACTTGTGTACCTACAACAGAGCAGGGGGCTGAACATGCCCTTCCAACGCTTAAAATTCCAGGCAAAACTCGATTGCCATTGATCAGTTGACCAGTTGGCTCTTGAGCCGATATCGTTTGCGTAGGACCCCCACGACATGACGCTCAAAGGCGTTTGTGCTTCCACAATCTCTGCGACGTACAGGACCTGTAGTCCCTGAGGGACGACTCCTGTGCACTATGCAGAAGTTGTGGATGTGTCCACTGCGTTCCTGTTCAGAGAGTACAGCAACGTACCACGAACAATGCCAAGCAAGAGCACGTCTTTTCATCATCACCAGCGTTAGCTTCACGGTCAAGTGACTCTTTGAAAGCGATCAGACGGTGGACTCATCTGTCTACGTTCGAACAGAAACCAAAAGCTCCATTCCGAGCAACATGTACTCTTGGGCACTTCAACGACGACCTGCGGTGGCAAAAATGGAATAGGAGCGCGGCCTCCGTGAGAATTCCTTCGACAAGATAGTTAGAAGTGTAGAGTGCCTCGGCCTCTCTTTCGGATCAACCGAAATACAAGCACGACCCAACTCACCGAACGCGGGCTCAAATACGAAAAGTTCAGGTGAACCTCTCGAAATAAAGTAGAATCGCAAGTTCACCGGCCCTCCGACTCACCTCTCCGCTGTTTTGCGTGAGCGTATGACAGCGAGTGTACATCCAGTTCTGATAGCACCACGGCGAACGAAAAAATGCCCGCTCTCACGAGCACAACTCCGAGAGTGAACGAAATTGAATGCTACATAACGGCAGTTGTTTTGGTCTCGGAGAGGAACGTGTTCGAGATTCGAACGCGCCCGACAGAAGCAGCATCTTGATAGCCACTTGCTTTCGGCTGAAAGTACCGCTCCGAAAGCGCCACGAAGTTTCAGCTTCTTGATTTTGCCTTTGCCTATCGATTGTTTTTGCGACGATGTCGTCGTCGTCCCAGAGCCCTCGCTGATCGCTCAACGCTATTGCTACATGTAGTGGTTGCCCTCCGGAATTGACCTCCCGAAGGTTTCGCTTTGATTCGACGTCGGCTTCCAATAACAGCGATTACAGTCCCCAACACAGCGATGGTAGTCGCTGTAACAGCTACTGTACATGCATTTTCTGCTTTCAGGCGCAACGGATCCGTTTGAGCTGGAATCGTGGAGCGAGCTATCTGTTATTCAACCCGTCGTCTTGCTTGAGAATTGTCGGACGATGTTCTCTGAAATTTAGTTCAGAGTATATCAGTGATCAGAATCCTCTCATAAAGCAACTTCAGCCTGCTAACTTTAGACAGTAACTTGAGCCAAGATCACTCCAATCGCTAATATAAACTGAAAACTAATCAAAATGCTGCGTGTTGCTTGTGGCGTCCTCGCTCAACATTCACGCGACAATTGAGAAAATAACTTATGGCAATAGCTTTTCAATTATGACAATAGGGTCCGGAACTCCAGCACCAGTAATTGCTACGATCATATCCATTTCGCTACTTCGTAGCGGCAAGCTCGTCTTCGAGGGCTCACGTGCAACCTCGGCCAGTAGTATCTGGACATGCTGAACACGACTTCGGCTCGGACTCTGCCATGACGGCTGGCCCGCCATCGCCACGACGGCGACGAAAATCAAGGCCAACAAGGAGCCCACTACTAGTGTCTACATTATACTTGTCAATATGCAATCGCTTCGTTGGGATTCTCAAAATCATCTCGCTCTTCGTTCGATGTGGCATATTCACCAAATATTCCTCTGTCCATGTCACTATCCAAGTGTATCAATGCCCACTAGTACCTGCATTTTTGCTCACCTCAGAGAAGTGCCAAGGACTCAAGGCATCCCAATAGAAAGACCCCGCAGCGATCTTCTTTCTACGTAGTAGTCACGCGCGTTACAACTCTGGAGCACCGATATCTCGATGAAAAGCTAACGGTGACGTATCTGAGCTATTTCATTCTTAACAAAGCTGCTCTTCAAGAAACACGCCGACTCGAAGTTCTCGAACGAGAATGTAATGAACGTCATCAGCATGATTAACTCATATGCAACACCATTTTCATTTCATTTGATTTTGAATTTCAGAGCTCACCGGGCGCCCGCGCACGGCCTTGTCTGCGCTGCAGTCCGTGGTCGTACACTTGCCGTCGTACATAATGTACGCTGGTGCGTCAATGTACGAAATGGCTACATATTTTCCACTAGGTATCGTCGATACCTAGTGGAAAATATACCGTCTCGCTTCTGGTATTAACTTCGTACTTAGCCAGCGCTGCGTCAGTGGCCAACCAGCCTTGAGCTCCAAGAGCCACCGGTGGGTTCCTCCACTTTGTGTGTCAACGTCCTAATGGCCCGTCGAGCTCCGAAGAAGGCCAAGTCCAGCCATGGCAAGACGTCCAGGCGCAAGGGAAAAGCCACCGCCACCGACGTGTTCAGCGACGACGACGAGGAGGCTGCGCACCAGGAGCGCGCCATGAACGCGCGCGCCGACGTGGACGAAGTGTTCGAGTACGAGGAGCCGACGTTTGATGCGGAAGACTCGGAGGTGGACGAGGACGAGGCCTTCAACAGTGAAGACGAGGCTGCGTACGGTCTGTTCTTCTCCAAGAATCAACAAGAAGAAGAAGAAGAAGAAGAGGGGGGGGAACTTCTCTCGGACTTGCTGGGCACGACCCCCGCGGCCAGACTGGCGACCAGGGAAGAGCAAGAGAAGATCAAGAACTTGGGCAAAATGGTGGATGCCCTCGTGGAGAAGAGGAGCAGGAAGAAACTGGACGAGATCGACGCCCAGTTCGCCACGGACGCGGCAGGAGACGGAGAACTCACGCTCGGGAGTCTCCTGGGCGCTCAGACGGCCAAGCCCGGAGAAGAAGCAGCAGAGGAGGAGGCACACGAGAAGACCAAGACGGGCCTCGACGTGAGACGCGTGCGCCAGCAGGTGAGGCAGCTGGAAGGAGACGGCGCCACGCTCACGCTACAGGCCACTCGAGACCCCGTGAAGGACGCACGCGCGCAGAGGAAGCTCGCCTACGTGGAGAAGGCCAAGGAGGTGGACCTCTTTGAGCCGGTGGTGCGCCGCAACAGGCAGAAGGAGACGCTGGACCTCCGCGTGCAGGCCCCCAAGCTCGAGAAGCTCACGCCAGCTGCTCTGGCGAGCAAGTTCGCGCCGCAGACGGACATGGAGAAGAGCGTCGCCGCACTGCTGCAGGCCGGTGACCTGACCGACAAGAAGCTCGCGCAGGACGAGGAGGAAGAACTCGCGCGAAAACGCGTGTCGACCGAAGAGGTGGCTGCGCGCCAGAAGGAGCTGGCCAAGCTGCGCTCGCTGCTCTTCTACGAGGAGCAGAAGCAGAGGCGCGTGAAGAAGATCAAGAGCAAGCTCTACCACAAGATCCGCAACTCGCAGGACAAGAAGGCGATGGAGAAGCAGAAGGAGGAACTGCGCGCGCTGGACCCGGAGCTGGCCCGGAAGCTCGATGAGGAGCTGGCCGAGAAGCGCGCCGAGGAGCGTCTCACGCTCAAGCATCGCAACACCAGCAAGTGGGTGAAGCACCAGCTGCGTCGTGGTATTAACGCCGATGATGCCACGCGTAGTGCGATTGCCGACCAGCTTCGTCGCGGTGAGGACCTGCGCCGCAAGATGAACGCTGTCGACAGCGACGACGACGACATGGATGATGATGACGACGACGATGAAGGCGACGCTGCCTCTCGTCTGCAGAAGCGGCTGGAGAAGCAGGCCAGCGCTTTGGTGACGGAGATCGATGCGGACTCAGCGGAGGCTGGCAAGAAGCGCGGTCTGCAGGGTATGAAATTCATGCAGCGTGCGGCCGAGAAGCAGCGTGAGAAGGCCCGCCTGGAAGCCGAGAAGCTGCTTCGCGAGATCCGCAACGGCGATGGACCTGATGGCGACCGCATCTTGTCGGAAGGCGAGGACTACCTCAGCTCTGGCGATGAAGGCGCTGCTAAAAGGAAGAGCAAGAAGGCTAAGAAGAACGTGGTGGTGACTGAACAGGACAAACAAGCCGTTGACCGTGCGCTTGCCCGTGGTGCACTTCAGACAGCTAACGTGAGCATGAGTGGAGGCGTGTCCGCTCGTGCTTCGGGTACGATTGCTATTGATCTTGGTGATGGTGGCAACAGTGTTGCACTCGCGAATGGAGACAAGAAGAAGAGTAAGGAACTGCAGCTTGGCGCCAAGACCACCGCTCAAAAGTTTGCCCAGGCTGTGTCTGCTAAGGCTGACGCAGAAGACGACGATATGGAGCCGGCTGCAGAGGGAGAGGAAAACCCGTGGCTGTCAAGCACAGCTACAAAGAGCAAGTCGCGCAGCAAGAAGAACAAGAAGAAGACACAGCAGAAGAATGCCGGCTCGCAGCCGGACGTTGCTGCGGCCATCGAGTCCCTGGCGCAAGACACGAAAGAAGCAAGCAAAGAGGATTCCTCTATCGCTACTCTAACTAACGGCACCGCAAAGTCGAAGAATGGCAAGAAGCGGAAGCTGGACCAGGTCAAGACTGATGCCAAGGAGGAGGCCGAGCAAACCGCTCCCAGCGGTCAGAAGAAAAACAAGAAGTCGAAGAAGGACGATAAGGCTGCCGATCAGGATGAGCTTGTGCGCCGTGCCTTCGAGTTTGTTGCTGATGAGGAGGACGAACTCGCCCAGGAGAAGGACCGGTTGGCTGGCCAGGACGCTGATGCGAAGAAGGGTGCTGAGATCGCCAAACTTGTAGGCATGTCTGGATGGGGCAGTTGGGCTGGCGATGGTATCCGGGTCTCGAAGCGCCAGATCGCGCGGGAAAAGCAGGCGAAGGAGGTTGCTCGTGAAGCCAAGCAGAAGGCGCTGGCTGGCCGCAAGGATGCCCGTCTCGAAAAGGTGCTGATCAACGAAAAGAAGGACAAGAAGGCTGCCAAGTATACGGTGAAGGACGTGCCGTACCCGTTTACGTCTCGGGCAGAGTACGAGGCCGCTATGCGCAACCCTCTGGGCAGCGACTGGAACACAGCGCAGGTTACGAACGTGCTGACGGCGCCCAAGATCATGAAGCGCGCTGGTACGGCGATCGCACCGCTTGCGCTCTCGAAGGAGGACCGCAAGCAGGCCAAGAAGGAGCTGAGCTTGAAGCGCAAGGCCAAGTTCTAGACCTCTTCGAGACATACCAGATTGGAATAGAGTTGGATTTTGTTACATGTACGACGAGCTCGCTTCTTGCTTTCATAACCTAAGTGACGCCCAGAAGGCTAGACGATCGCAGTAGCTAGTATCAGCATCACCGCGAGTGTCGAAGTGATTGCCATTGTCGTAGCACCTGAGCTCTGTGTAACAACCGATTCTGAAGATGCTATAGCCGGCGGATCATCCACCGCATCTGCTGCAGCTACAACCTTCCCAACGAAGTAGTCCATGGACGAGTTGGTCGACACGAACGAAGGCTGCGTTCCATCCTTCATCTCGATGGAGTCCGCTTCCTCGTCGTCCAGGATCACCGTGAAGTTGTCCATAATGGTGACCTTACTCGAACTGAGCACCTTGCGAACAGTTTTTGTGAAGACTGCGAAGGTCTGCGACTTGCCATCGAACGGTTTGTTCGCAGCTTTGGCGAGATCGACATCGCGCCGCCACGCCATGAGCTCGAAGAACTGCTCCGCTGTCGGAGGATCCACATCGCCACGCAGAGCGAGTGAGTAATACAGCAGGACTTCGCAGGCGGCGCGCATCGGGAGGTCGTCGAGGATGCACGGCGGCATATTGAGCAGCACGACCGAGGTGATGATACCCATGCACGCAGCCGAGTTCACGAGTCCGACGACGACTTTCGCATCGGGTACGACGCCCGTGTACGGGTAGATCTGGTAGTTACTTTCGGAGATGCACGTGTCGAACGTGGCGTCGTTCGCCTTGAAAAACTTTCTCACGGTCGTCACCATGCCGTTGTCGCAGTCGTAGCTGTCCACCAACGCAAAAGTCTTCGAGCCGGCCATGGCCTTGGCGATCGACGTCAACTCTTGCAAAGCTCGTACATCACGTTTATCGGAGACCAAGGTCGTGGTAGATGAGACCGCAACAAACAGCCCCAACGCCGCCACTAGCAGCAGCTCAAGGCGCGGAGCACGCATTAATGCGGCGCTGGATGAAACTTGGCGAGTGGAGACAAATGCAGAGGAGATACCAGAGTAAAATCGAGCCTGGGTATGGTACCCTGGTAACTTACCCAAGCAGGAGCGTGGAGCAGCTCTGCTAACACATCCGAAATATTATCATTTGAAGAGCCGGTACAGCCCCACGGGAAGGCATTGTGCAGTGGCACCAGAAGCCTGCCCAAGGTGGCTCCAGCAGGTAAAGTATCAAGATGCAGCCTAGCGTACAGCCTTTCATCTGCTGCGACGTTATGCTGTTCGTTCACATCGTCAAGCGATGCATTTCGATGCACCCGTGCAATGAAAGCATTATAGAAGTGAAGTGTTTCTCGGGGAGGCATCTGACAGCAGGCCTATCTGCTTGCTGATTCAAATTAAGCGGCTAGTCGACTTGGAGTAGTCGACGTGGAATTGACTTTACATGGGACTCACACAAGCATGGCTACGATTGCAGCAAAAACAGCAACTCGAGACTGGCCCCAGCTTCCTTTTGCGGCGGCATTCGTGTCAGATGTGGAATTCTTTTCGGCAGCTTCAGTGCTCTGCTTGTCGGTCGACTTTAACTGCGCGTGAGTGACGATTCCATCCGAGATATTCGTCGATCCCTTTGACGGCTTCACAGAGGCCTCTGCAGCGTAGACGGTTGCGATTGCACCGTCGCTACCAGAACCACGAAGACCAGGCATTTCGGGGAGTGACACGATCTGGTCCTGGCTGAAGGATCCATCGATCGTTGAACGGTACTGCACGACCTTGTCTGCTGTCAGACGCACTAACCCATTGGTCGTGATCGCGTACAAGTTGCTAGAGTATTCGGCGTACAGCGTCGACTGGGAGTCGCACGGAAGAGCAGCAGCCTTGGCAAGGTTAACATCTCGACGCCAGCGCATCATTTGTAAAAAGCGCTCGGTGGACGGTATAACGCTTTCGGAGTTGGGGTACTTGTCGAAATCAACGCCGATCTTGAGCAACGTCTCGGCCGCTGCACGCAACGGGAGATTTGACATTTCACACTGCGGGATGCCAGCAAAGCAGATCGAGGTGAAGATGGCGCGGCATGCGAGCGATTTTGCCATGTCGCCGATCTGCTGGGATGTCGGATGCGTTCCGGAAAACGGGAAAATCTTGTACTTGCCCTCGGACACGCATGTTTGGAAGACCATAGTGTTGTGGGCGTAGAGCTCGTAGATCGTCGTTACCACCGCAGCATCGCACTGTTTGTCGGTGACAAGCGTAAACGATGAAGACTCGGGCGTTGCGGATGCAATCGGAGCCAACTCAAACACTGCGTTCTGGGCATCTTGAGCACTTGTCCACGACACGACAAGCACAGTGAGAAGTACGCGCAGCATCGAGCGGAGTGCACACATGGGCGTTGGGGTTGATCTTGGTACTGCTGTCCTGACCGAAGAAAAATCTCAACTGTTGACGCGAAAGAGAGTTTCGGTGTTGTTCAAAACGACAAGAAGCGAGCTTGAACCTGCTGGTGAACACCAGTGGGTGTACTTCTCTCTACCAACTGCATCGCATAAGACAGTAACCACAATAGAGCAGTGAACTCCCAACCTTCGGTTCTCGATCCTCCAAAAGAGAAACCCCAATGCATGCTTTGGCGGAGATCGTACAGATTAAACGTCAGAATTCCTCAGTCATGTGGGTGTAAACTGTTCACATTAACTACATCGACAACAATCCACAGCATAAGTGCTATACAAACACAAATGCAGCCACTACCAGTACAACGACAGTCAGTGTAGACTTGGTCCTGTTCAAGGACTCAGCAGCGTTAGAAACTGCTTCGTCCGCAGGAGGAACACCAGGGACGGTATCGGGGATTTCCGCTGTTACAGTATCACCGACCGTGGATGATGATGATCCGACAGTGCCATCAGCGCTACCAGAGCCACGCAAGACCGGCAATTCAGGAAGTGCCATGATCATCTCTTGACTGAACGGGCTGCTCACATTTGGCCGGTACTCCACCTTCATACCCGTCGTGAGACGCACCAAACCGTCCGTCGTGAGCGTGTACAGATTGCTGACATATTCCGAGTACAACTTGGACTTGGAGTCGCAAGGAAGACCAGCATTTTCTGCAAGATTAACATCGCGCCGCCAATACAGCATGTCCACGAACCGTTCTGTGCTTGGAACCACGTTTGGATTCATCGGGTGGTCCTTCACATCGACCGTGATCTTGAGTTGGGTTTCAGCGGCAGCGCGAAGTGGGAAACCGCCCATGTTGCACTCTGGAAGACCGGCAAGCAGTGCAGAGCTGAAGATGGCGCGGCAAGCGAGCGAGTTGACCATTTTTTCAATCTGTTGGGGAGTTGGGAAGGTACCTGAGAATGGGAAGATCTGGTAGTCGGAGTCATTGACGCACGTCTGGAAGACCATCATGTTCCGCTCGTAAAGTTTGTAGATCGTCGCGATTGATTCGGGGTCACATTCCGTGCTGTTGATCAACGCAAATGTAGTGGAGTCTGGTGTCGCAGTCGCAATGGGGGCCTCTTCGAACGTAGCACGCGGTGGATCTTCATCGGCTTTCGCCCATGTAGCAAATTGCATAAATACGAGGAGGTTCAGCAGCGAGTGTACGAAATTCATCGTTCAGAGTCTTTCAAGGAAGGCGGGGGCGTGCCCACGCGGGTAAATGCACAACTGATGAGCACCATGCTGCGTTCAGACCTCAAATTGGTCCACTTTTTCCATCACCAGCGAAACCAGAGCTCGAACACATTGCTGTGTTTGACGGCCTGCTGTTGCAGGTTCCTGTACTAACAGCCACAATGTCTGCTCGTATGGCGAGGCAGGTGTCAATCCATGTCAATACATGGACGTCCATACAGTCCGATAAGAATGCTGCATGAGTAGCCACGCATCTTACGCACAGATCGCGTCACCAGCTCCATCTCCACCTTGCTCGCTCACTTGAGCTCTGCAATCGTTATCCAGCAGGTCCGGGTAGTCAAAAGAGCAACGCACGTACAAGTACGAAGCGATTGAGCTCCACCTGCCCCAGAGCTATCGAGGTTGAGCCATTCCGTCTTCACAAGGCAAATGGACCACACGCTGATCCACTATGACAACCAAGAGAACTACAGCCATGGGTCCACTGAAATAAATTGCAAATACTAGAAGAGTTGATACCTTGCCTACGCTGGCATCAGGAAAACGCTGAGCAAAACGCCCGTGATGGTGGTGACAAGCCCGTGAGCTACAATCGACGGTGCGGCGTTGCCTGCCGCGGTCGAGTTCTCCTCGACGTTGCTAGCCTCACTGTCGCTCACTTCAGAGCTACCGTCGCCTGCAGATACTGTGCCCCCCGTGTCGTCATCGGTACTTACGGTATTATCTTCTCCATCGGCATCGTACCACGACCCAGTAGCAAGTTTATACTCGATCTGGTAGTTCGACAGCACCCGGATTGAGCTGTTGCTGCGGGCAATGTCTAGGTTCTCTTCATACTCGGCGTACAGCTCCGAGTCCGAGTCGTAGGGCACGCCCGCTTCCTTGGCGAGGTTCACGTAGCGGCGCCAAGACATCATCTCCTGGAATCGTTCGGCTGTGGGCGATGCCGCCCACCCGTACACCTGATCCACGTGGATCTTCAGCAGCGTCTGGACTGCAGCCTTCAGCGGGAAGCCGGAGATCGTGCACTGCGGGAAGTCGGCGAGCAAGACACCGGTGAAGACGGCAATGCAGGACGTGGACGACGCCATGTCCTCCACCTGAGCAGCCGAGGGCTTGGTCCCGAGGAAGGGAAAGATCTGGTACTGCGCGTCGGACACACAGGCGTCAAACAGCGCGCGGTTCTTGTTGTAGATGACGTAGATCGTGCTGGATACGGTGCTGTTGCAGTCGACATTGTCCACGAGCTGGAACGTCGTGGAGGTGGACGATGCCGTGTCGATGGGGGCTAACGTCACTTCCGAGGAAGTCGAGCCTGACGAAGCAGAAGAGGATGGCGTCGAAGCGGTGGCGATATCGGTTGCATTGACTTCGGACCCAACCGTTGGCGGCATCGAATCCCCGAAAGAGGAACCGGAACCGGAGGCGTTGACCTGCACTACCAGGAACGCCAGCAGCAACGCGAGCGTCGACGTAGGTGGCATTGGTGATGAACGTTTTCAAGTTCTCGGTGGCTCAAGTGGCACGCGGAAGAAAGCGAAATGCAGGGCTGAGGAGACCAGAGCACCCGACCAGAGAGGGTGAGCTGAGCCCGTCGAATTGACACGCATGACTCGCAACTGGATACCAAGTAGTCAGCAAAACCTGCGTGCATGCATATAGATGTTATAGAAGATAGCAGGTCTATCTGTAATGCAGCACAATAGTACATTTAGTAATACGTACACTGAAATGAATATGTTGGTTATAATATTTGATCTGAGAAAGCGATGCATCACCCGTCTCTGGCCCAGTTGAAGCCGTTAGGTTCATGACAGTGTCCGGAGACCACCACGACGAACCAGCACCTGGGCCAGAGGAGCTGCCCCGTCACTTCCGAATGAACCTCGTGCTTCAGACTCACTCGTTGTACCAGTGCATTCACATGGCTTCGTCATTCCAAGTTGATTCTGATTACTTCACGGTCGGTGTCTTTTTCAGGGCCTCTGGTTGTGTCATACCGGTGCACCACGTAAGGACGGCGTCGTAGAAGTCTCTCGTTGACACCGGTAGAGTACGGGCCTCGATCGACTATTCCAAACGCATCGTCCGCCACTTCGCGTGGCCATGGTTGTCAGTGGTGCGTTGCGCCATGATCGATGTTGGAACTTCGTTGTGACTATCGACGCAACGTTTTTCGTGTTTCAACAAGCAAGAAAGCGGAGGCGACTACAGCTACTACTAAACTCCAGAGATTTTGCGTGCAATTTACTATAGCACTCGATGACTCAATGCCGATATCATTTTTGTCTCGGCTGATGGAAGACGACGGCGATACGTCGGCCTCGCTGCTAGCTACAACGTAGCCTGGTATCAAGTCAGCGACACTGGCATCCGTGACAACGAGATCAATTGCGTCTTCGAAAGTATCGTACGAGCCGTTGGGTAACCGAACATCGACCGTCAGGTCCTCATTCACATGGATGGTGGTGTTTTTGATTGCCACATTCAGGTTGGTCTCGAACTCTGCATAGAGCTCTGAGCTGCCATCGTAGGGAACACCTGCAGCCTTGGCGAGGTCCACTTCATACCGCCAAGTCAGCAGTTCCTGGAACACATCGGGGGATGGAGCTTTATCCTCGAGCCCTTCCTCGAGATCGACACTTATCTTCAGCAACGTCTCCACAGCGCTGACAAGTGGCATGCCACCAATTGTGCAGGCCGAGAAGTTAGCTTCGATGACGATGATGAACACGGCAATGCATGCGTCGGACTCGGCCATGCCCTGAATTTGAACTTGGGTCGGAGGATCGCCTTGGTACGGGAAGATCCGGTAGTCCGATGCCGACACACACAAGTCAAAGGCAGAGCGGCAGTTCGAGTACAGCGTGTAGACGTTGTCCACCTCGGTGTTGCTGCACTCTTCGCTTTCAACAGTCTGGAATGGATATGAGTCCGAACTTGGTTTCGCGATGGAAGCTTCGCCGCTGTCGTCGCTGCTGCTGATCTCAGTTAAAGCTGAAGGTCCACTGCTACTAGTCGTGGTGCTACCGAAGCTGCTGTCTGAGCTGGCGGATTCGGTTGGCCTTGCTACGAAGGTAGGAACGCTGGTCGCAGAGGCCAATTGTGTCGTATCTGGAGTTGCAGCGCTGGACTCGCCAGACCGAAAACTACTGGAGCTTTCGGAGCCATATGAAGGGTTGGACTCACCGGATTGGGAAGTGCTGGAGCTTTCAGAATCAACGGTAATGGGGGACGTGGTGGCAGGAGGCGTTGTTGTAGCTGCGGTGGGTACTGCCGTAGGTGACTCTGTTGGAGCGTGTGTCGTGCTCGTAGATTGCTCGGTCACCGATGAAGCGATCACTAGCGTCGACTCTGGGAACGTGACAGATGAAGAGACCGAGCCTGAACCTGAACTTAAAGCATCGCTGCTACCGACGTCCACCACCGCGCCTCCAGCGGTATACCCTCGCATGCCATGACTCGATCCCGAGGCCGCTCCATCGATGAAAAGCTGCGTGGCCACCACCAACAACGACGAGAAGAGCTGCTTCGTTTGCATTGTGACTGCGTTGAAGCAGGTCGTCACTCAGTGAAGAAAAAGAGGAGTGTGCCTTGTGCGCACCGAATACATGTACGTCGCCTACATGAGCAGCGGATGGAGCCGCCTTTCGATCCAGGGAAACCTGATCGATGATCGACCTTCCCATGGCCTTGTCGCTTACACTATGGACATTTGGGCGTCAAGACAGGCCACGACGCCATCAAAAACCTGACGAGAGCAGGGTGTTTGTCTGTCAGTGGCAATTTGCCACTGCATTTCGTCGAGTAATGACGCAGAGAGCACTACGAACTGCATGGAAGTTCTCGAGTTTGAGAGGCATAAGACAGCATGATGGCATCCCATGGATGTCTCGGAGCACGGCGTGCAGGATTGGGATATCGGAGCTCATCATTTTGCCAGCTCCATCCCAGATGGCATGGGATATGAACTCCTAGGATACACGCAGGATTCACGAGCGGTGCAGGCCCAAGGACACTTTGCCGCCTTTGATCAGCGTCAGTGTCGGACCTCAGCGATCGCGCGTCTTCATTTGCTATCCACAGACCGTACACTCTGGAGAAGAAGGACTGCAGTGTATCCGCTCGGCATTCTATTCAAACGAAAGTTTTCACACATCGTGCATTATCATGCTTCACATCCACTGACGCGCTTCAATATGGAGCTCCGGGAAACAATATCACCGACTTGTGAGGTGGGGGCTTTTATCGGCGGAGAGTGAACCGATGGCATTGTGTGGGAAGAATTCACTCCTTGGAAATGTTCATGCACTTGCTGCGGGCCTTACTGTCCATTTTAGAATTCTGCGCAAGACCACCACACCAACACTACGATGCCGCCCGGTAGTTCCTCTGATCCCGTCCAAATTTCATTCAGATGTACGCACGGGTCAATCGAGTGTGATGGTCATACAGTGTGACTCATATTTCAGCATTTCCATGTTGGAAATTCTAACGCCACGTTTTCATTCCCTGCCACCGTCTTAAGACTCGTCGCATTTTACAGCATCCTTTTCCTTATCACTGGGACAGGCTTCAGCTGCTTTCCATCGCCCAGGGCCACAAACCTGTCCGCAGTTTGGGTCGCTAATACTTCAAGTAATTCACTCGGTCTGTAAATACCCCGGTACTGCATGAAGGTAGTATCTCTATTCACTAACCGGGTGTCTGCAGCTCCGTCGTCAGAGATTCCACGCCCTAGAATCGGTAAAGCTGAGTCGGGAGCGCCGTTCCAACACTGATTTACTCTCCAGCAGCTCCACCTTCCTGTGCCTCAGCCAGCGCTTGAACTTGATTTCGTACTGCTCTGGGATCTCTCAGGCCACCAGCAGCACAGGAATGAACTGACAGCTGCATCACTTTCTTCATTTGGGTGCTCTACAATCATGATGCGAGTTGCCAGCAGCGCTTTCCGCGATCGAGACGAGGTGAACCAATTCTCCACCATACTGAGCGATGAAGAGTGAGTCTCCACAACTCAACGTTGATATCCAATCAACTATCGAAAACCGACCGGTCCAAGTTTAAAATCCCAAGAAGAATCGCTGCTGCACAGGTCCACGTACTTTTCAGTACTTTGGTACTTACAGTGAGTTCCTTGACTGCTGCTATCTGTCCGCGAAGCAGCTGAATCAACGAAGACTTAGCTGGACGGCAGCGAGAAACAACCAGCTTGAGGATTTTGTGTTTGCCATTCCCCAGTAGACCGTAGCAGATTCAAGGCGAGTCTTCGGCTCTGGTCCTCCAGCAGCATTTTTGCTGTCGACTCAGCAGATAAGTTGCAGATGTTGACGTGGAGCACTTCCATGTCTGAATCCTCCTGGCAAGTGACTCCATCCTGAAGCAAGGAAAGTCGGCACTCCAATGTGACTTTGTAGGACATTATTTCTTCGTCTTTCTGCTTCAGCTTGCTGTATACCGATGCTAAGTGCTCATGTGACGCAGAGAGAACCCCATATTCTGCTGGAAGCAGCAGCACTCGCTCCAGCTCCTCGTGACTTTGCGTCCACTGTTGAGTGACGATATCAACTAAAGTGGCGTTACGCCGCGCCTTCACCTCGCTAATAAGATCTGTCGCCTCTGCGATTAAGCCCATTTCTTCTCTCAATTCGATCTTGTCAATGTTTTCAACCGCGTTTACGTGGATCATCAAGTCGCTCACAGCTGTCTCGTTTACCACAATTTGATCTGTGAAACGAATGTAGTCATCGATTAAATGCTGGATGGTCGGGTTAGCATCAACTTGATCTGTTTCCGAGAGAATTTCCACTGCTGCTTGAATTATCTCAGCACAATCTTGAAGCTGAGTGGTGGTGCTAGCCCGGATTAAAATACTCGGAGTGATGTTGGTGCCTTGAGGAGAAGCAGCAGAAGGATGCATATTGTCCGAGTCCCCGCAGGATTGATCTTGTTCTTCAGTTTGAACCTCTTGTGTTACTACCGATGATTGATTTTCAGCACAAGAAGCCACTGTGAGGCTGATCTCCGAAAAATGAGCAGAGTCGGAAGCTTGTGACGCCCAAAGTGATCCTTCTTCTTCACATGGTGAAGCTTCAGGTGCTTTGAATGCGTAGGAAAAGCTTGTACGCGACCCAGTGCTACAATTACTCATCGTAGTTTTGCTCCCACGGGGTATGTTCATAACATCACTTCCTCGCCCCACAGCCCAGCGATGCGGTTGCTTTTCTTCCTCCTTCACGTCCGTTGCGAAGTGGTTCGCTCCCTGAAAGTCATACCGCTGCATGAAGATTTCTCGATTTGTTCCACTACGCGATACTGTCGATGAACGTCGACGTGCGTCATAGTCGGAGTAAACTTGCGGCTGCTTTTCATTTCGACGGCTCCAATGAGAATTAGATTCATTGCAGTCCTCTTTCCGAGAGCGCCGTCGTTTAAATTCGATTGATGGTCTTTTCGTGCTCCAGCTCTGTCCGCTGCGGAACTTGTTCTGACTTGGGCTTCTGCTACGCAAAAGTTGACGGTTCTTCGATGCATCTCGAAATCCGTCGTTCCATTTCTGATGGTGAACTCGAGTATAGGCGTAGCATTGTCGATAGCGCCGCTCCTCCTCCGGATCATCCTTCAACATCTCCAGCGTCATGTCCTTGTGTTGAAGCCACTTCTGGAAAACACGCTCATACTTTTCAACACTCTCGTCAGGTCTCATCACGATTGCAATTGGCAGCACCCCCGTGTTAGGAGCCGTGTATCCGTTGGGGCCGTAGCGGTCGAAGATCTTGACGAACTCATCCACTGGCATTTCTTGCATCTTCAGCAGCTCGTCGCGACTGCGAAGACCTTGATACTGTGGTTTCTCTGCTACAGCTTCTTTTTTCTCTACCAATTGAGCCCTTGATGCACGTCGTAGGCAAGGAACTGAGGAATCGGTGGCCTTGTCTTCTCTGACTTCTCCTTCTTCCTCACTCTCAGCTGAACCATCCAACGTGCTTGCTGCACAATGAGATTCCATTGTAATTTTTTGTTGGTGCAGCTCCCAAGCTCTTAAAGTTGCGAAGTCACGCCGGAAAAGACGTTCAACCTCTGGTTTGTCCTTCAGTAACTTCATGGCCACGACTCTCTCGTTGAGCCAGACCTGGAACTTGTCTTCGTATTGCTGCATTGTCTCGCCAGGCAGCAACCGCACAAAAAAATCTTGGTCGGGAGGGAAAAGCAACACGTGGCTGTCCATTGTTGCACAAACGCAGACAATTGCGGAATGAGCTTCTTGCCTTTGTGGACCAGCGCTGCGACGCCACGACTGCCACCAGATTCTCGAATGATCATCACTCCGACTCAACTTCAACTTTGGGGGAAACGCTACTTAATCGAGGTTAATGGGGCCGTCTCTTGCTGCAGTGTGTGAATTTCCTGGTTGTGTTGCAAGGATTCCTTGCTTAGCTGTTGTCGTTGGTCGTCCAGCACATCTCTCTCCCTCAATTCCACTTCTAACCGACTCGAGATGTTTTGCAACTCCTTGAATTGAGCGTCTTGGTCTGGGTCTTCAGCTTTCAGCCAGCTCAGTCGGTTCTTCAGCTTGGCTTGTGTATCTAGCACTTTTTTATCTTGGAGGTTGAGTTTGTTGTAGACAAACACCATCTTCTCATGCGAACCACCCGATCCCAGTATATGGGTGGACGATCGTAGCAGGAGACTCAGCTCCTGCTGTTTGCTTCCCCACTCGTGGACAATCACAGCAGCTAGAGTTGCATTTCGGCGTTTCTTCTCCTGGCTGACCGACACAGTCAGCTCCTTTATTTGATTAAGATGTTCTGTCGCCTCCGCCTTGTCGATGCTAATGATCTGCTGGGTGTAAGCTCGAGAGTCCTCCACCGCTGTTTCGTTCATCCTAACCTCGTTCGTCAAGCACCTGTAGACTTCTATCAGGCGGTTTTTCACGGGATCGGTACTTATTTTCATTGACAATTTGAGAATCTCTGTTGCCGCGTTGAATATATTTGTATATTTGACTTCTGAGACTGTCCACCGCCCCCGACTGCCTTGCTTGAGATCATTGTTTGAGGCTTCTTAGACAGCTCAGAGGTGCTACTCGTTGCGTTACTAGCATTCTTGTTTTTGAGACCGAAGCGCAGAGTCCTTAATTTCCGCTCAAGCTCTTCAAAACGTCGATCCACTTGAGTATCTCGTTGACTCGCAACCTCTATCAGCTTCTGACCCCGTGCAGGAATACATTCTGGCACCTTTGTCCTCGATGTTGCATTGTTCGATTCTGCTGAAGCTTGTAATTGCCTTTTACCACCAACCGAGTCCAACCGTGAGCGTTTGTCATGCCGACTATATCCCCGATTAGTTTCGCTTCTCTTATGGCTCCGACGATTCTCATGATGCGAATCGCATCCCTTGACGTATTTTCCTTGCTGCTGTTGGACTGACTTCTGCTTCGACTCTTGCTGTGCCTTCTCTTACATCCACGAATCATGCTACGAGTCGAACTGCGACTTCTGCTGCGTGATCCTCCACGACAAGATCGTTCCTTCCAGACTAGCGCTCTGGGCGCCCGCTACGCGGACGCTGTGTATTTTTGGTTGGCGGGGTAGGTTAACGCCTCCGCAGCGCGGATTTTGAAGCTATCCCTCTGATACTCAGTCACTAACCCCCTCACTCACTCACTCGCTCATTCCTTTGAAAACCAAAAATGTTGTATATTGGACTGAATGCACCACACTACCTAATTTTGAAAGATCTCTCTGTAGACGATATTTTTGGTGTGTACTCTGCCGTCCTCGTCTATGGCCTCTGGGTCAACAGCAATCTTGATAGCCTTCCTCGAAGTAACTCTGGACAGCGCCACATACAGTTGGCCATGCGCGAACACGGGTAATTTGAGGTAAATCCCAACGTGGTGGATCGACTGTCCCTGTGCCTTGTTGATCGTCATCGCGAAGGCGGGAACGATGGGGAACTGCTTACACTTCAACTTGAATGGGAACTCTTTGTCATCATCCTCGGTGTAAAAGATGATTCGGGGGATGAAAACATTCGAGCACTTAGAAGGTCCGGAAAATAACGTATGCTTCGATGCTTCGCTCTCGTAGTGACACCACACGAAGCCGAGTCCCGTTGCACAGTCCTGCGTCACCGTGTAGGTTGCGAATCATAATGATCGGTGTCCCAACTTTCAAAGCAATCCTATGCAGCGGAATACCGGGGAAGTTGAGAGAGTTCAAAAACTCCTGCTCGAACATATTCGGGTCCGCCACTCCCTCGAGGGTGTCAATGGAGAGATACTCTTTCGTAGTGCCAGTGAGGCGCTCAGCCACCATAGCATTGATGCGCCGTACGCTGGCGTTGGTCGGCGCGAGAATCGCCCGTAAAGTAATCGTCCGGCAAGCCATCGGCCCCAACACCCGGATATACCGCATCAATCAACGCGTTGACATCGCGAGTCCACCGGTCGTCTTTCATCTCGTCCAAGTCGCGATCGTGAGATTCGTCTACAGGAGAAAGGAGGTTGAAATTTGGAGGTGGCTCCATATCACTGTCCGCTTCTGACTCTTCATCCGCCGTGGTAACTGTGTCCCGAGGTTCAGGAATGATGCACATATCCCGGGGAAGGCATATGTCATTCTCACCAATTTCTTCGTTCACAGGGTAACGTCCTTCGCCTATCTGAAGTAAGAACTCAGAAAACTCTGCCAACTCAGCCGCACTGGCAGGATTAGGGGCCGTCTGAACGCGCATATTCTCGGGAGACGCACTTGGCGCAAATGTTCCCACAGGGGTGAACTCTTAAAGCAGGCTGCAATGGTCTCTGCTCGCGTTGCATCCTTCAGGACAGGCAAGATCTGGCGATGATCACCGCTGAAAACCATCACCTTCCCCCCGAACGGTTCCAGGTCGTTCTTCATGATATCGCGGAGCGTCCTGTCGACCGCTTCAAAGCAACCTCAATTCATCGTCGGGGTTTCGTCCCAGATAATCAGACTGGCATTCCGAATCAACTCCGCCTTCTGACTCTGGAAGGAAAGAGTACAGGTTGAATGCTCAGTTAGCTTAAGCGGGATACGAAACGTGGAGTTGCCCTCTAAAGGTGGCACCTGCTCTGGCGGCTGTGGAAGTACAGAGTCTGAGGACGGAAGCAGCGTGACCCGACGTGTCATGGTTGACAGGGAATCGAGGGGGAGAAGTTGAGGCGGGTAGAGGGATGCTGAAGTACTCGAGACTCGTCGAATTGAGGGATAAGCTGCTGCTTGTTTCTCGTTTCGGCGACCCGTCCCCGGGACCTGAGATCTCGGCAGTCGTGGGTTTCGCAACGGCAACTCCCAATTCGGGCTGCGCTCGAAATACCGCATATCGCGAAGCGTCCTGTCCACCGCTTCAAAGCAACCACGATTCATCATCGGAGCCTCATCCCAAATAATCAGACTGGCATTCCGAATCAACTCCGCCTTCTGACTCTGGAAGGAAAGAGTACAAGTTGAATGCTCAGCTAGCTTAAGCGGGATACGAAACGTCGAGTTAGCGGTGTGTCCTCCTGTCAACAGAGTTGCTGCAATGCCACTGGAAGCCACCGCGATGGCAATCTTCCGTTGCATCCGAACTGCCGCAAGTAGTTGCTCCAGCAAAAACGACTTCCCCGTTCCACCCGGACCGTCCAGAAAGAACAACTTCTCACCTCCAACTGGGTGGTTGACAGCCCGAAGCACCTGATCGAAAATCGCTCGCTGGTTGTTGTTCAACGCATCCGCCTGCTCCGCA
>JAHWLE010000202.1:0-31992 GCA_024679135.1 Phytophthora foliorum
TGCTCGAGTTCCCGTCGCCGGCCTGCGCCGACTTCCACCGGGTCAAGGCCCAGGGCTGCGGCGCTGTGCTCGAGGCCTGGCACATGGACGACCAGCTCTCGGCCGATACCAAGGATTTGCTGGCCAAGATGCTCGAGTTCGAGCCCAGCAAGAGGCTGCAGACCATGGCACAGGTGCTCGACCACCCGGCGCTGCGCACCGCCGAGAACAGGTGAAGAAACTGCCGTGTCGAGTGATTTATTGCGCCGTGTCGTTTGGCCGACAGTTTGTTTTTTTACCGGTAACCGCAATGCAGTCCAAGCGTCGGAAAAGAGCGTGCCACGTCGTCGGTTTCGGTGCTTATCCGCCCGACGTCACTTGGCTCCTGTAGGATGGTGACGGATTACACCCGCGACGTCACCCATGTATATTACCACCTACCATCATTCGTGAATTCACTTAGCATTGTAAATAGCCAGCTCCTAGCTATTCTCAGGTAATGGTAGAAAGGCTTGGCCTCACGCAATTTCGCGATGGAGGCGTCGTCGTGGCCTCCCAACCATCAACAACCGAAGCTTCGGATGCACCTCGATGCAGCAGCGTCTTCCGAAACATTCGCGGAGTTTCTGTCTCCCCTCAAGTGTCCGATGCACGAGGAAGTCGCAAAAGTAATTTACTGCCAACGCTCGTGCCTCATCCGCTGGACGTGAGCGGAGAGCTCCGTCCTCCATTGTTTGCTCCCCTGCAGAGCGTCGAAGAAGATAAATTACCTCCTGAAGTTTCGTTACAGCGACGACAAGCTTTAGTTTTGCCAATTCCTCTACCACTGAGCCAGTTGGTGAGAACGATCAGCATGTTTGGGTATTCCTTGGCCCCGCTTTACGATCTCTGGGAACACCTTCACTGCGGACAGTACTCGGTCGAGAGGATGCTCGCGCTGGACGAGTATTGCCGGCGTACTTCGTTCCGTCGCGTCTTGACAGTTTGTTTTCTAGTGCCCTTGCTACCGTTGCTTGTGGTGTTATTGATCGAGTTGGCCCCGCTGAGACCAGTCGAAGATGGAGCGAGTGCTAACTATGTTTTCTGGCTTCGACACGCCTTGACACGAACGATCATAGTCATGTGCGCGGAGACGCAGGCCACCTCTTCGATACCTGAGCTTCCGTTGACGACCAAGCAAGCACTTACGATTGCCATCGGTACTTGTGCCATGAATATGAGCTTCGAGCTGCTGTTATGGCGCGGGTGGTGCTAGGGAAAACCCCGGTTCAAGGCGTACCCGAAGCTCGATTTCGGGGATGGCGGTTCGTGCAGATCACCGCAGTACAGGCGTCTCTATTGCTCATTTATCCTGCGTACCAAGCCATTTTCACGTCTGTGACTGGATTCCTCGAAATGCTAATCGTATCAATATTGCCCATTTATCAACGTCGCGCTGAAAAATACCTTGGTGGCTTGCGGCTCCCACCTCGAAGATAATCTCCCGGAAATGGCCGTGCTTACGGTGGACGGATTCAGTGCTCTGTATTCGGTGATCTGTATGCGAGGAACAAACTCGGTTAAAATGGTGGCTATCACAGTAGCGCTTGACGTTGTGGTTATGGTGCTTTCTCTTCATGGGATGAATCGCCGCTCTCGCGCTGCTAGAGACTCTCGTGCCTTTTATTTAATGCAGCTACGCCAGCGGGAAGCTCAACGAACACCATCCTTTTTATCGGCAGCCTTAGCTGGAGGCAGTCCTGATTTACTTAGCACATTGGTAATCACGACACTAAAGCTGCTTCAAGCACCAGGTCAGCTAGATCCTGCCGAGTTGCGCGAGATTCGGCTGCTATCTGGTATGCAGCATAAACTTTCGGACTCGAACTCAGCGCTGCTGAAGTCTTTGGCAGCTCGATGCGTTTACAAACAACAATCGCCGAATTTCAGAAGTCATTTCAATGGGTCAAATGAAATCGCGATACGCGGCTGCGGCTATTAAAGCCGTATCCTTAGTGCATCTCATTTTTCGGTTCCTATACTCCCATCGTCACGTTTGGCACAACGAAAACGAGCAGCCGTTCTAGCACTTCCAGCAGCAACAGGAAAAATTAGCAGTGGAACAACAAACGGTGGGTTGGGTAGCTTTCCCAGTTTTCGAAGTAGTAGCCGTGACAAGGGTAGCAGCAAGGGAATCGGGGAGATAATTTTCATCGCTTATCTTCCGTTCCTCGGATAGGAAAACTTGTCAAAGCATGATTTCAGAACGGACTTCCTCTCCGAAAAAGCTCCCACCGCTGCCAATGACCGGACTTGACCCGGATTCTTCGACGAAGCTCCGTCCTTTTGTGATGCCGGCAAGTCCGATAATCAACGACGTACTGGTTGCGACGAGGAAGAAGAATACCAAAGCGGTAAAACAGTCCCTCCAGTTGCTCTTCAACAACGAGTATCTTGGACTCATCGCGTACGTTCAGTGTATTATTCCAGTGCTCTACGTGTTGTACATGCCTGTTCTTCAGACTCTCCCCAACCGAGTGTACTACCCGAGCCACTTTGTCATGCTGGAAAACCTCGACCAATTCCTGGATCGAATGACAGTGATCGCCATTTTAGCACTGCTGCAGCTCGCAGTACTGATTGTACTGCACGTGTTCGTCGCGACACGCTATGCCGTCTCCACGATCTACCAAATTGTCTTTGTACTCGAGACACACTTCAAGCTTGTGGAGGGAAGGCTTATCGTTTGGTTCATTTCGGCTGTGCAGTTGACACTCTTACACTACGGTAAGTGCTCACACGGCATTGCAACTTATGTCCTCAGTCTGATGTCATGCTTCGACATGATTTACTATGCAGGAGTCGACTTCAGATTCCAGTTTAGTTGGATTTACAGCAGCGTTCCACCATAGAGGCCGGTGGAAAAGGTGCTTAGCGGCACATGGGTCCTGCATTTTGCTTCTTCTAGCAGGATTCAAGAGAAGGCATATTCGTACTGTGAAACTAAAGTAACGCTGGTATTTTATAACGCTGTGAATTTATCGCGATGAGAATGACAATGCCGTTGATTGTTGTCGTCTGTGGTACTAAGTGCATTGTCGCGTCAAGGTGCATTGATAATGCTTGTCCGCCGGCGTGCCTCCATTCGAGACAGTGATCCATTCTTTTCAAAACCCGAAAAAGTTTCATCTCTACAGTGAGGTGAAAGCTATCCTTGGTCATTGTAACGCAGTAAATCTGTCCGCTTCCCACTAAAACTGTGGATTCCCATGCGCCGTTGAACAACTATTCTAGGTCGGTCATGAGAAACTTTACTTAGTCTCATCTTAGCTTTGGAGTTTGCGACGATTTGGCTTCGCGGGGGGTAATGGACGGCATCCAGGATGCCGTCATGCCTCTGCAGCCTCCTAATGCTGGGCCGACACTTCTGCGTGGTAGAAAAAACATTCGAGGTGTGGCGGTGGCACCACATTTGGGAGCTACGCTCGGTTCGCCGAAGAGAGGAAGCAGTGTCCTGCACAACATTCGAGGTCATGGGTTGCCCTCAATTAGTGTCACCACCACACTACCAAGAGAGAACGAAGGATTGGGAAATGGTGAACCACCTCGACCGGATTCACGGAAATCGCTTCGGCGGAGTAGCAGCTTCTCGCAGGCAATTCGAGGGCTGTCGACGGAGCCTTTGCGGACACTGGACAGCATTGGAGTTTTACCCCAAAGCAGCGAGAGGTCTCAAAATGAGCACACAACTTCCCAGGGTTCGCCCAGAGCTGGCACCAAAGTCCTCCCTCGTCGACAGAGCTATGTCTTGCACACGGACCAAACCGTCAAGCTTCGACTACCAGACCCTCACGCCCAGCTTTTGCGTCAAAACAGCTTAGCAAAGAGTGTTCGGGAGATTTCAATCGTTGTTCCCAAACTTCCGGGGACTATTGAAGGTTCTCCGGAGAAGAACATACCCCTCGGCGACGTTCCAGCGGCAGACAATCCGAACGAAAAACTCCCAGAAAAGAGAAAAGCGTTCCTCATTTCTCCGCCCCAGCCAGCTGAGCGACAACCAAGTCATCTTGTGGCAGCTATTAGCTTTTTCGGGTACTCTCTCGCTCCGCTTTATGATTTTTGGGAACGCCTTCAAGTTAGTCACTGCGGACAGTACTCGGTAGAGCGTATGCTTGCACTCGACGAGTACTGCCAGCGCGTGTCCATAGTGCGCGTTTTGGGCGTGTGTTTCCTATTTCCACTTGGACCATTGCTCGTGGTGATTCTGACCGACTGTATGCCGCTACAGCCAGTGGACAAAGGTGCACTCGCGAACTATGTTTTTTGGATTCGGCATACCATCATGGGAGCGACTCTCGTGTTGTGCGCAATGATCCAAGCAAAAATCTGGATCTCGGACATGGCCTTGTCGATGAAACAAGTGGTCGTGGTGGCAATTGGAAGTGCTACCGTGTACACGGCCTTGAGTGTGCTCGTTGCCGAGTTTTGGGTGTTTCCGATCCCGTTCCTTGTAGTGACGGGGGCCCCATTCATGCTTAGTATTTGGGCAATCATGAGTCGACTCGTTCTAGGACCTCATCCACTAGAGGGCGTACAAGATGGAGAATTTCTTGGTCAACGGTTCTTAATGCTAACGGCCGTGCACGCTTCACTGCTAGGTATTTATCCCGCATACCAAGCGCTTTTCCTCGAGGTGGATGGAATATTAGAGTTGGCCATGATAGCGTTGCTTCCTGCAGTCAACCTTTCGCTGAGAAATCTCCAGACTGCTCTGGGATCGCATCTTGAGGATAATTTGCCTGAAGTTATCATCTTCAGCATCGACGTCTTCAATGCAATATACTCGGTGCTCTGCATGCACAGCGCAAACTCAATCAAAATGGTCGCGGTCACACTGGTACTCAACGCTTTGGTCATGATACTCTCGCTGCATGGAATGAATCGCCGGTCTCGAGTTGCAAGAGCATGTCGATCGTTTCAATTGATGGAACGACAACAGAAAAAACTTCGTAGGTCTCAATCGGTGTTAGATTCTGTCATCACTGGTGGCTGTAACCCAGCGTTGCTAAGTACTTTAGTAGCTACGACTCTTAGAATGTTGCAAACTCCCGGTCAGCTGGACGCTACTGAACTACGTACGATTCGGCTACTATCTGGTATGCCTCATCAGCTCTCAAAACCCAATGCAACATTACTAGACTCTCTCGCTGCTCGAAGCGTCTACAACAACAGTCGTCGCACATCAAATGTTGTCTCGGTGGCACAGATAAAATCTCGATTCTCGTCTGCTGCTATGGAGGGCCGCAAGCTTAGTGCTGATCATTTTCCGCCGCCATCTCCACCAAAATCATTGCTGGCAAAGCGGCTGCGTGGAGCTGTGCTAGTTGTTCCTACCAGTCGATGGCTAAGTATGCGTGCAAGTTCCCATACAAGCAGCGCTGAAAATGATTTATCAGTCGTCCAACCAAAGAAGCGCGACAATGAGAGTAAAAGTACCGAGTCAGAAGATTCCGAGACGGATAATTTCTCGCGGCAGCCGTCGACCACTTCTTCAGAGGCCCCAATGTTGCAAACTCAAACATTATCTGCTCCACGCCTATCCCATTCGATCCAAGCAACATCCTCTCACCGTATTATCGAGCCTACAGCACCACCTCCAAGACCATCACGTCTCGCGGTTCCTGCACTTTGGCAAGAAACATCGGATAAGTTGATTCCGTTTGTTTCGAAGAGCAACCCCGTCATTGGCAATATCCTGGAGGAGACACGAAAGCAGAACACGAGAGCTGTGAAGCAGACACTTCAGCTACTTTTCAACAACGAATATCTTGGACTTGGCGCCTACACACAGTGTATTATCCCTGGGCTTTACCTGATGTACATGCCCATGCTCCAAGCTGTCCCCAACCACGTGTACTATCCGACGCACTACCGCTATTTTGGCGAGTCGAACGAGTTCAATGAACGGATGACCGTGGTCGGGATGTTGTTCTTGTTGCAGTTGTTCGTATTCGTAGGACTGCAAGTTTTCGTGGTGAAGCGCTTCGGTGTATCGACTATTTACCAGGTGGCTTTCGTGTTGGAGAATCATTTCTTGCTACTGCAAGGCAAACTCCTCATGTGGCTCATTTTTGCGGTGCAATCAACGCTTCAACACTACGGTAATGAATCTCTTCAGCAGTAGCATGCGCTGAGGCTAACAGTTTTGATGGTTATGATTCCCCTTGCAGGCGTTGACTTCAGCTTTCAGTTTGCGTGGCTGCACAAATGAAAGGGTTAGTACCAGATGAAGGCAGTTTGAGTAGACCATCCGCCTCTGAATCGAAGTGATATCGTGACAGCAGTAACCAAGAATACACAGTGGTTTGCGCCGAGGTGTTTATGGTATCGTCATATCCTGCAGTGACAATGGCTCTGTTGTGCCACCACAGTCAGAAACGTGAGGTGGATCACGCAGAAGCAGCTGTGTCTTACATCTTACGAAGTGTTGCCACACCACTACAATATCTTGGCCGACATCACAACAATTTACTTCGACAAATACCCAAGGAAGTTTCTCGACCACCGAATGTCGTGAATGGGTCCGATCGAGAAAGTATCTTGATGAATGATACGAACGATGAATTAGAAGCTTTGAAGAATACGCTCCCACCCAGCCAAGAAGACATTTGTCATCTCCCAACCAATCTCACATTAGAGATGACGATTTTGGGTATACCACGATTTCTGGGAACGCCTCCAAGTGTGTCCCTGCGAACAGTATTCTGGCTGGCATTCGATGGGTATTGCCAACGATCATCTATTACCGAGTTCTGGCAACCTGTGTGTTGTACAACTTGTACCATTTGTCCACCTTGCTCGTGATCATTTTGACAGAGTGTATACCACTACAACCTGCCGAAAGGTGCCCTTGATAACTACGTTTTCTGGATCCGGCATAGGGGATAGTGTGTGCTACGATTCAAGCTAAAGCGTGGATCCCAGAGATGGAATTGTCAATGAAGAAAGTGGCGGTGATAGCAATCGACACTTCACTCAACATTTTGATCCCAGCGTAATGGTAAGGACATCGCTTATGTTTAGCATCTGGGATGTACAGTAGCTACATGTAGTCAAATAGCGCTGGGGCCTCCAGGGTAAAAGGACGGAGAATTTCGTGGTGGTCGATTTTTGTTGCTGACTTCTGTCCAGATATTGGGCATTTACCCGGCATGTCAAGCTGTATTTCTGGCGTTGGACGGTGGTTTGCAGCTTCTAGTTGTATTGATGATTCTAGCGTTGAATCTGGCGTTAACAAATCTTCAAACTGCTTGAGGATCACACCTCGAATACAGTTTGCCGGCGGTGATCGTGTTTACTATTGATGTTTTTTGCCACGATTTACTCAGTACGATGCATGCATGAAAGTAGCTATGACCAATGAGCTCAGTGATTTGAAGTCACCAAGATCTTGCGATGTCAATGGAGCATGCTCAATTGGAACGTCGAGACGTGAAAAGACCTGCTATCTGAGAGCGGAGATTCATACCACAGAGAGTCATCAAAATGACAAATGTGGTGAATGTCACCATCACCTCGGCAATTGCTACAGAGGCCTTGATGCGATCGAACTATGTGGTATACGCTGGCTGTTCGGCATGCAGCACCAACTCTCGCTGTTTTGCTGGAATCTTTGGCACTTCGCAGTGTTTACAATAACGATCGTCTTAAGTCTCAAAGAGTTTTTATGGGTCAGATGAAGTCGCCGTACGCTACCGCAGCCTTGGAAGACCGTAGTTATTATTCACACTTCGTAGTGCCACCAACACCTCGCTCAAAGATTTTTCAACGAGTGCATAGGGTCATGATTATTGTGCCAATCGCGAACTCACGCTTTAGAACGAGGATTCGTAGCCGTTCAGGTAGTAGCGAAATCCACGACAACATCCGCTAGAACACCGACTCGGAGGGATCAAACGCATATACGTTTCCGCGGCAACCCAATCATACTTTGGTTCTTTTTACGAGGTCACCTCGAAGTTCACTGGTGCTATCCTAGAAATGATTCACTGCAACAATTCCATCTATCTCGCTCGCTTCCAGTTTGTGTGAATGCCCACGAACGCTACAAAATCGCAAGACGGCACATCCGGCACAATCCTAAAGTGTTTCTGGCGCATTAGGTCCATCAGGTGTCAACCAAGTCATACTTAGCGAAGAAAACTGTCGATACCATGTCTGACTTGATCTGCAAGAATAGCAAGCCCTGCTATTCGAGGCTCCTCCATTGAGTCCTACAAGTGGAGGAGACTAACAAACGTCAAGTCTAATCCAGCAGCTCAACCTGAAATTAGCGGATTATTTTGCTGGGGAATCAAGATGCCCAGGATGCGGGGGATCGTGGTGGTTCCGCTCCCGCTGTCCATAGAAGTCCATCCAGCTACCTCACCACATCCGCCGCATGAACGTCAACAGAGTCAAATTGTTGTTGACACCATGAAAGTTTTCGGGAGTTCGTTCGGACCGCTGTACGATCTCTGGGAGAGACTTCAGGTGAGTCATTGTGGCCAATACTCCGTCGAACGGATGCTGGCACTGGAAGAATACGGGCAGCGTGTGTCCCCATTTCGAGTTGCGGCCGTGTGCATTTTGACGCCCTTGTCTCCGTTGCTACTCGTGGTGCTGGCTGCATATTTGCCCTTACGTCCATCTGCCGACGGATCGAGTGCGAACTACATGTTTTGGATCCGGCATCTCCTCGTTTTGGGGCTAACAATGCTCAGCGGTTTGATGCAAGCGAAGGCATGGCTTTCAGAGCTACCTCTCACGGCTCACAAAATATTTGGAATCGCTCTTTGCAGCGCTTTGGTGACAACTGGACTTGATTATCTTGTGTCCGAGATGTGGATTTTCCCGGTTCCGTTCTTGAATATGCTACAGTCTCCTGTGATAGTTGCTGTATGTACCTGTATTACTGGTCTGGTGATTGGCCGAGAGGTGTTTCAAGAGATTCCGGACGTAGACTTTCGTCTTCAACGCTACTTCTTGCTGATATTCGCCCAAGGCTCACTCATCACTATTTACCCCGCGTACCAAGCGCTTTTTCGGATCTCTCCTAGTATTGTTCAGCCCTATCTCATGGCACTGCTAATGGTGATAAATATTGCCATGAAAAATGTTCTAGCAGCGTGCGGTGCTCACTTAGAAGACCGCTTACCAGAGGTGATTGTGTTCACAGTTGATGTTTTCAACGCGCTTTACTCCGCGCTCTGCATGCGCAGTACCAATTCGCTCAAGATGGTAGCGGTTGTCGTAACAATGAACGTGATCGACATGATGCTCGCACTTCACGGAATGAATCGACGGTCACGCGTTGCCCTTGTGAACCGTGCCATCCAGGAGCGAAGACATCGGCAGCAACGACTTAGTGCGAAAGCCCTCGGAGCAGAACCTCCAGAAGAAACACACGAAGACTCACTCGGGACACTTTTCCAAGCAACGTTGCAGCTTCTTCAGTTGCCCGGTCAGCTTGACCCTGCAGAGCTGCGTCAAATTTGTCTGCTTTCCTGCGCAGAACACAATGTGTCCGAAGCCAACAAGAATCTGTTGGCCGCCTTAGCTGCTCGGTGTGTATACAACAACGAACGAAGACCCACAGGTCTCCGATCGATGGCCCGGCGCAAATCTCTGTACTCTTCAATGGCTAGGAGCGGCCCAGACCTAAGCGCCGAACACTTTTCAGTTGCTCTGAAGAAGCCATCGCAGTTCATGCAAAGATTGCGAGCTGCAGCAAGACTTATTCCAGAAGCAGGCAAGCGATTCAGTGTTCAAATTGGCACACGCCTTAGCAACTCGCTCGGCTTTCGTATGGATAGTAAAGATCGGCTGAGCCAGCAGAAAGACACGGACGGTGACGAGGAATCCGATGCCGACAGCTTCGAGAACAATACAACACCAAACGAGTTGGGGGAGTTCGCTTCGTCATCTTCACGAAGAGAGTCACACCAAACCGGATCAAGCACCCCGAAACCAGGAAGTCAACTTGAGCCATTCTCACGACGAATATCTGGTCAAGCAGGATCGACACGCAGAATATCTGGTCTGGTTGAACCATTTTCACGGAGAGTTTCAGGTCAAGGTGGCTCAAGTCGCAGAATTTCAACTCAATTGGGAGGATCATCTCGACGAGTATCTTGTCAAATGGGGACTGGATCATCCCGAAGAGTGTCAGCGCTAGCTGATCCTCCAACAGAGTATCAAAACAGGTCGGCTCGTAGGTTACTAAGTCGTTTAGGTTCCTCGCGAAGGTTGGCCGAGTTGACTGCTGTATCTATGAAGCTGACAACGTCTCTGAAGTTACGCTCGCTGCTTATGCCCGACAATCCTGTCATAAATGACGTTTTGAAGGAGACTCGGAAGCAGAACACGGTGGCAGTGAACCAGACACTGCAGCTGCTATTCAACAACGAGTATCTCGGCCTCATCGCCTATGCGCAGTGTATCACCCCCACGATCTACCTGGCGTACATGATGATCATGCAGGAAATGCCTAACCGCGTTTTCTACTTGAGCGGACACGATCTGGGTCACCCCGACGGACTGGCACAGCGATTCACTGTCATCGCGATTTTTGTGGGGCTTCAAACCGGAATTTTGATAGGACTCCACCTCTTTGTTGCAACTCGTTTTGGGGTCTCCACTTTATACCAAGTGGCTTTCGTTCTGGAGTCACACGCTCGACTCGTCCAAGGCAAACTCGCTACGTGGCTCTTGTTCGCAGTGGGTTTCATGCTGGAGCACTATGGTAGAGCTGCTTTGTTTTCATTGTTTTGCTACCAGTACCTTCTGACGGTTTGATATTTGCTGCAGGAGTGGACTTCTCGTTCAAGTTCGACTGGGTCCACAAGCCTCCACCCTGAAAGTTCAACGGGAATTTTGGTTGTATAATTACCATCGACGGTAGTTGTGTGTCTCCGTCAGTAAAAAAGAAACTTGACAATGTAAATTGAGTGACATCGAGTACTCCTCAACATCGTAAATCAATGCTGTAATACATTACTACCTGAATATCTGGGAACCTAAGAAAATGGCATATTAACCCTTTAATAGGGCTTTCGTCATTCAGGTCAAAGTTGCAACGGCTCTGTTGTGGCTGCGTTGCCACCAAACACTCAGCCGGTAGAGCACATTCCTCGTATTGAACGATCTTTCAGTATAATTCAGGTAGCAAGTACAACTTCGGGGAGATAGCTCACACTACTTTACAACTTCTGGGAACGAGTCCAAACGAGCCACTGTGGACAGTATTCGGTTGAACGGATGTTGGCTTTAGAGGAATACTCTGAACGGGCATCGCTCGCTTGAGTTTTAATTGTCTGTCTAGCGATGCCGTTTCCTACAATGTTCATGGTTTTGATGGCAGAGTGTCTCCTATTACGGCCAGCAGCGGATGAAGCTCTCGCAAATTGCGTGTTTTGGATTTGTCATGTAGCGATGGTGACGTTGATCCTTCTTGGAGTCATGGCAGAGGCTAACGTGTGGATACCTGACGTTCCTCTCACCCGACGAAGAATCATCGGGCTGTCTTGTGGTTGTTTGGCTGTAGCTACGGCCCTAGACATCATCGTGGCTCAGGTTTTGTTTTTCCCATCCCATTCCTCACTGTACTCGGTGGCCCAGTACTTCTCACGATTGTTGCTATCGCGCTGGTTTGCGTTGTGGGGTTAAACACTTTGCGCGAGATTGAGCATGGCGCATTCCATCTTGAGCGATATCTGAAATTGTTATCCACACAGACCTCAACGATGACGATTTATCCTGCTTGTCACGCTCTGACCGTCGTGTCGCCAACTAGTATTCAGCGACTGCTAGTAATCTTGTTACCAGGAGTAAGTCTCGCGTTCAAAACCGTCATGGTGGCCCATGGATCTCATCTTGAGGACCGTCCACCGGAAGTTGTTGTATCGATTTCTTCGATGTCATGTACGCGGTCCTTTGCGTGCGAAGGCCAACTCGTTGGCAAAGTCTGCTATCTCTGTGGTGGTGAATATCCTGCAGTTGACACTGCCCTTAAAAGGGATGGAGCATCGAGCTGCTTTTGCGCGAAGCTTTCGGACGGTTCAACAACAGCAAGCACTTCCCGAAGAAAACTAAGCCCTTTACTGGTGACGTTAAAGCTGATTGAGACTACTGGACAACTTGATCAAGCTGTGTTGAGACAGATTCACTTATTCTCGGGAGAAAAACTCAAGCTCTCGATGGAGAGCATAACCATATTGAACACTTTGGAGCCAGAACGATCTACAATACCGAAAGAAAAGTGTCGAAGATGGATGTAAGCGTGTCATGCAGCTAAAGGCGCGACACGCAATGGCAGCAATAAGTAAAAGTTTTCCCATGTGTTTGAGCACTCATTTCGAGAAACTCCGAAGCAACCGCGTCAGTAGGTCGAACGTGATACGCTTCATCAACTGCGTTAACACCGCTGAAGATATCAATCTAGGCACTTTCCATCTGACCCCACTTGCTACAAACACTGCCCAACCGTGTGTGCTACCCTGAGGCACGCGATGTGCACAACGCAAATTTGTTCGTTGATCGAATGCGAGTGATCGGACTATAAAATGCGTTCCAGTTATTGTCATTGTTGCTGCTACACAAGACCGTGGCGTCTCTTGTTCAAGGTGTGCTGCATTATCTTTGCGGTGGGATCTCCACTCAAGCATTACGGTGAGCGATGAATTGAGGCGATGAAAGCAAAAGTTACCAAGATAACTTACGTGCAGGTTCTGACTTTTCTTTCAGGTTTTCGTGGAGGGGCTCCATGACGACAGCAGTGATGACTGGATCCGATGGTATTCGTGTTTTACACGGGAAGCAACTCACTCGCCAAGAAACGCGAGGGTATTTGCCATACGCTCGACGTCCTCTGTACTTAACCTAATTAAATTCACAACAAATGCAATGTGTGGTAAGGTGAATCGTGCCGTGTGGTAGTCTCTCTAAAATTCAGAGGGTGTGTAAATACAAGTTGCGAGCTCAAAAAGAGTTTCGATTCGAAACTGTACCACCAGAGTCAGCAACTCGAACTAGTCGAAATTGCCCGGCTCCTGTTAGGCGTGTGATACCTCACCAGTCAGATGGGCTCTTGTGTCTGTCAACTGTACCCGTTAGCAAATACCAAATGGACGGCAGTGACAGCACAGCCACCAACAGACTACTCTACCATTTGTGGCATTTTCCATTCCACCTCCGTGGTCTCACTATGAAGCTGCAGCACGTCGACGAAGGTTGGCAAAACGCCGATTCCCCAGCAATGCTCGAGTCTCAGAAGGCGAACGACAAGTCTCTCGATGCCAATGACGCCCTCAGAGCTTTGCGTCACGATCGGGCACTCACCCGTGCAGTGCTGCGCGTGCCTCTCCCAATGTTCTACTTCATTTCCTACATTTTGGTGCTGGTCGTGCACATTCCGGCGTCGGGGCTGTACAAGCAGAACAACGCGTTGTCGTCGACTCTTGCGGCAGCGGCGACGCAATGGAGCGACTCGCCCATGCTCTTCTACAACATTGGGCAGCTGAGTGACGTGTTCCAGTGGCTCGAGCTCACTCTAGTGCCAAGTGTGTTCGTGACGCAGAACTACAACAGCAACGACCTCCCCGTGGATCAATGGGGACGCATCGCCCTGCACAACCAAGTACTGGGGGCCATCCAGCTCACCACCACGTACGGGGTTCACGAGTCTTGCAACAACCAGAAATTCCTCCACGAAATCTACCCGACGTGCTACAACACCGACGAGGCGGTGACCAACACGACTCTGATGAGCGTCACGCTCAATTCGACCGACGCGGTCGACTACATCAAAAGTCTGCAAGAATCGGGGACGTGGCTCGACGACTCCACTGAGACGCTCGAGGTCACGATCGTCACGTACAATGGAGAGATCAACTCGTACGGCGTCACCAAGTTGACGCTCGAGTTCCAGGAAGGAGGATTCATTGACCTCTCTTCGTCGAGCACGGGGGCCATCTCCGCCCCGTACCTGAAAACCCGAGCTTTTGTCGCGGATGCCGTTTTCGGGGTGTGTTTCCTGTTGGTCCTGGGAGATCAACTCATGAGACTGTGGCAGAACCGACGACGCCTTGGAGCGCACTTGAAGAACTTTTGGTACTTCGTAGACTACGCGGCGACGATCCTCGTCGTGGCCTTCTACGTGGTGTGGGTTTTGATCGTCAGCACCACGAGAAGCCCGAGCTTTCGGACGAACATTTCATCGTTTTCGTCCGCCACTGCCGACTGGGCATCCGACGATGTTGTAGCTGAGAGCTTGGCTAGCATCATTTCATCGCTGGAACGCATTGGCCACCTGACGACGGTACTGCGGATCATTGCGACGGTGACGATCTTGCTCCTGGGTATCCGCATCCTCGACACGTTCCGGTTCCACCCACGGCTCAATGTGTTGTCCCACACGATCTCTAGCTCGCTGCACAAGTTTGCCTCGTTCCTTGTCGTGTTTATCATCGTCGTCGTGACTTTTGCGCTGTCTGGACATTTCATCTTTGGCGACCGAGCAGAGGAGTTCTCCAGCATCAAGGCGTCGCTGGAGTCGTGCATCAACATTCTATTCGGCAACTTTGACTACTCGGCTATCGAAGGGCTCATCGTGCCAATGTCCATTATCTACTACTGGGGCTACCTCATCGTGTCGAACCTCATTCTGCTCAACATGATGCTTGCGATTGTTCTCGACACGTACGAGGAGGTCAGCGAGGAGGCTTACAATGACAAGACCATCACATCCATGGGGCGCATGATCCAAATTGCCACGTACGACTTGTTGTTGTGGTTCCACGATGTCCCTAGTAGCGGGTGCTGCCAAAAGCGCCATCACCTTTCCCGCTGGCACAGTAACGAGCTTGATAGTTGTGACTTATCGAGGCGAGAGGTGATTTTCCGAGACCGAATCCGTCCGGATGTACTGGAAACTGTGCTTAATGCACTCGAGATCGTTGCAAGAGAGAAGGAGCAGACCAAAACCCCTCTCATCCTCACGCCGTCAAAGCTGCAGAGTATGTTTTTCAGCGCCCAAGTGACTGGCGAAGAAGCAGAAACAACCATCGATTACTTGTTACACGGTTTGCTACCTCTTGTTGATGATGACAAGAGCGAAAAAGAGGAACCAAAGCTGTCTAAGAGACAACGTAAGAAGCAAAGACGCACTGAAAGTTCAGCCAGCAGAGCATCGGAGGAGGTTGCGTCCCCGGTGACTGGAGGGGATCGACCATGGGAAAGTTTTGCTAAAACGGACGTACAGCGACTCAATGAGCGCATGGCAGCACTCGAACGGAAGCTGGAACTGGTATTGGCTCACCTTGAGAGCAAGTAGGATAAGTCTTCTTCGCCTTAATTTTTGGACGGAGCATGACACCGGCGAATTCCTCTTCGATAAACGCATTTTTATTCTTTTCACTGACCGCTCAGGTACATGTACATGTACAGCACATTGAGCGTGTTCGTACACAATGGTTATCACTTTATACGATGTATATTATGCGAATTGCTAATAGTGCAGCTACAAGTTCCGATTTTAACACTTGCAGCAATCAGGCTCCAAACTCCTGCATTAGTTTTGGATTCAACTAAGCGAAGTCAGATTCTTCTGAAACATCATTGCAGCAAAGCTGGGAGCGGCCACACAGTCACAATCCGAAGTAGTGATGTTTTACTACAGTATTCATCGGATGCCAGCTTCCGTTCAAGCAAGTACTGTCCGTAGTGACTCGTTTGGGATATTCTCCCTGTAGAATGTAGCCTGGCTGAATTCAAGCACATCCTAGGAATATCAAAAGCCAACGGAGCCGCTGGAACTCCACGAAATATAAGCACCGAATTCGTCTAACTTACTTGGTAAGTCAATTCTTGTTTTCTACAGTAAATATGGTACTGAAGGGCAAACGCAACTCTTTAACCCGAAGGGCGTCCTATAGGTACTTAGCCTACAGAGTCCGAAAGGGCTAATGCCTGAGCCGGCTATCACCATGCAACTCTCCCCACCTCCAGATAGGCACATGGTGACACTAGAAAACTTTTCTGCTACGCCTTGTCTTGAAGCAAACTTGTACGGTGCTTAGCTTGGAGACTGGACGAGTGCGCTTGACGGAGCGAAATGAAAGGTGAGAGCCTCAGTAGTAGAGTCTAGCACAAAACACCGGCAGTTTTTTTCCTTACCGTAATTTACGCTCGACTAGAACGTTCTTTCTACCAGATGCATTTTCTTCGACAGCACCGCTAAGTACCCTCGGGTGCGAAGGAGGTCTCCTCCACACCTGGGAGCACCACAGAAGGCTACAGCAAGCATATATGCGGTAATGAATAAAAAAAATACTAACTCGAGCTTACTTCAGAAGTTCATCGACTTCAGCCTTTAGCTTTGGTATCTTAGTCTGAACGAATTAATTCTTGCTCAACCATTCTAGGTATTTAGTGTCAATGGCTTGGATCTGTTTAATAGTTTTCAATTTATACTTACCCCACGGCATGAGGAACGATCCATCGTCATTGCCAAACTTCTCAGCGAGGAACTTGCCAATTTCACTATTGTCTTCAATGAGACTCTTTTGATTCGATAACCAGCGGCAGTAGCCAGGATCAGAGGAATATACCTCTTGAATAGTCTTCGATTTGTGCTTGCCAAAAGTTAGTGTGCTCATGTTGATGTATGCCTATATAGGTAGCATGACCAATTATTTGAAAATTTATTAATTAATTCAGATACTTAGTTAGAGGTGTATTCAGAAACTTCGCCGGAGAGACAATCGAACGTTAGCTCATTCTCATAGATTACTAGTACTAACAGATTCGTACCCTGGCAACCCGCATTCGTACCCATAACCTGAATCGACTGAGGGACGTCGCGCTCAGTTAGGCGAGACACGTCAGCTACAAGCACACGGTTCGTAGAAGACCATGTGCGATAGTCGAGAAGACCATTGGTCAGCTCAGGCGTCAGATCACCGTTAATAGATGCGAGCTTAGAGAATTCATTGATGAAAGCATGGAAGTCATAGTCATACGAGATATCAAACACCTGCTGCGATCCAATACGAACATTGAAGTTGTGAATAGACGAACCAGGCTGCACCGTCCAAGGAGCACTATCGAAAGGACTCTGGAACTGTTGAACACCAGCTGTAGTACTACCAGTTCCCTCGGCGAAAGGGAGTACGGCTACGTACTTAGCATTCTTAATCGAAGCGGATAGCTGTAGATCAAACGAAGTATTGAACTGAGTGCTTTGCTTACCAATACCAGCACACTGGTAAAACCATTGCGCATACACGTCATTGTAGCGAACCGTCTTAAGCGGCTTACTGATGATAGCCTGAGGGCTCTCTAGATCAACAAACGGAACATACAGACGACAAGTCGTGAAAGGCATGTACGTACCATCGACAGTGGGTTCGAGGGCGTTAGATACAGCACCCCAAGCAATGCTAAACGAAGCCGACGCGGCAAGCGTACCAGCCATAGGATTACCAGTCGCAGCGGATGCAACCATGACGGGGCACGTCTGACCCGAAGATAGAGTAGTACTGGTCAGAGTCATGTTCTTCGAAGCATCGACGGCGATAGCAGATGATCCCTGATTAACCTTAAATCGCATGCGAACCTGAGGGTTAGCAATCGGATCAAGCTCAGCGAAGATGGGGTGAAGATCGGTTAGCTTAATCTTAAGCATATAGATCCATGTTCCCATAATAGCGTCAGCGGTAGAAGCACCAGCTACGAAAGCACCGCGTGCGGTTTGATTCGAGATAGTAGTGCTAGCAGCCGATTGACCAGCCGAAGGCCATGCGGTAGTGAAGTCAGCACCAGCCGTAGGAGGATTAGCTAGAAGACGTCTTAGGAAGCCTTCATTAGGAGTCGTAGCACCGACAGGGCTAGCTGAAGCAGCAAGACTCGAGGTATATACAACGTTATTCGAGTATCCATCACCATTTGTCGTTGGAGTGCCAGTCGGATGAAGGGGACTACATCGAGGTTGTTGTACCAAACGAGAAGATCCTTGATCATCGTCATCCCATAGTGCTCCCAGACGAACTGGACGCGTTTGTAGTCATCATCACTGATGCTCGTACCGCGAAGTTCGCTATCGAAAGCTGATTTTGGAGGGATAGTAGCCTCACTGAGCACATTAAATGATTTAATATACTCATACGGGAATAGACCCTTACCAAGACCACAAACACATCTGATCTTGTCATCGCATTTGCATCCACCAAGATATGTTGTAAGATACTTATCATAACTTGTACCAGCAGGTACGTAGTTGCTAATATCGAGCATTTTCATGTCCGAGGTAGCAATGCACATGTAGCTGGGGGTTTTGATCACCGATTTGATGTTGTCGGTACCGATGACGGCAAACAGGTCCTTCTTGATTAAGTTGATATCATATCGACCACTATTGAAGCCAAATACTGGTACCTGATCCAACTGTTGCTTGATTTTACTGTAATCGGATCGCTGCTTCCCAAAGTTGACGCGGCTATGAAAATCGAAGAAGTTGGCATATCTACCTTCCTGAATCCAGCTATCTACATCCTTCGTCGTGAAGTTTTTACCAAGTGAGGCTCCAGGAACCTCCATACCCGTCAGACCGTGAGCATCGATGATTTTCCTCAGAAGCGACTTATACTTGGCGACATTGTACTGTTGGATCTTCACCGATACATCACCGATGTACTTGAACATATCCGTCAGCAATGCCTTGGGATCATCATTGACAAAGCAACGAGCCTCCTCGGTTAAGCTATCCGCTACCGATACCGATACAGTGATATGCTAGTTTGTGAAGACTGTATTCTCCCCGTGTTGGACCGCTGTCGACTTTAGAATCGTTTCAAAGTCATAAACCATGAAATGGTCGATGTATTGGTCAACATCTTTGATGGAGTACTTTGTGAGCAATGATCTAACAGTGTTCTGAGCTGGCTTGTAGATAGTTGGCTGAGCTGGGAAGCTTTCAATATTTACTCGCTCACATTGATTCTTAGAGTGGTCCTTGAGCTTGATAGAGTTGGCAAAGACCATCTCACACTTAGCACATTGGTACTTGCTTTGGAGCATATCAACAGTCTTGACGTAGAGGGCATGATTCTCGTATGATAGAATGTTCATAGCATCGAACTCCTTGTCTGAGCGGCGAATGCATTCAACTTTACCAGTATTCACATCCATTGAGTAAACGTTGATAGCGAGTTGGAAACATTCCTCAACCTCATCGAGCTGAAGGAGATCGATAGGCTTAAAGCTACGGAATGATCCCAGAGAGTAGGTGATACCCTTGAAAGAGCAATAACGCTTGAATGCCTCCTTCACGTGTGCCTGAATTCTACGAGGATCCTTTTTAGGGTCCTGCACTGAGTGCCAGGCAATGCAATGGAAGACGCATTTGTTGTTGGTCTTCGGGAAGTTGATAACGTGCTTGTTTTCACGGATAACCGCCGGGACGATCGCTTCACTATCTCCCAGAGCATGGTTGCGGTGGTAGATGTAAATCTTGAAGCCAGTGATCGCTTTGAGCTTGTATCCAGAACTGGGGTAGTTTAGCTTGTTGGCCAACTCCATAGACCGGATCTCAGAAATAATTTTCTTGCGAAAGTCAGCTTTGCTGTTGATAGCGATAGGCGCGTTGAATACGTACGTATTTCCAATATTTGGGTGGAAGTAGCGCGTTTCACTATCATCGGTAAGGCTGACGAGGTCGTAGCCAAGGGCAATGTTCACCTTGAAGGAACTCTTTTGACTGTCAAGGACGTTCTCGAGCTTGTTGTAGAACTCACCAGGGTGAACCCCCTCGTATAGGTGAGATTCCATGTGCTTTCCGTTGTAGAAGCGGTACTTCGGGTCCGCCTTGAACTCAGGAGACAAGTGCTTCTTCAGCTCATCGACAGAAGCATTGTACTGCTTCGCAACCAACTTCTGATTGCTGGGACGAGATAGGTTGCTAACATAAACCATCTTCCCTGTGCGTCCTCGCACCTTCACTCGGTAGCTGCTACCCCATCGGATAGCTCGGATATTTAATCGCTTCAGTCCTTCAAGTTCGTATGCAAACATCGTTATATATCAGTGCCTATATTTTTCGTGTGCACTGACTTTATAATATTTGGATCTTGTATCAGGATCGACTTTATATCATAGCCCGTAGAAAAAAATCGAAAATTAATTAATTCAAAGATATTTAGCATACGCTCTATCAGTGGATTTGAGCCAAGGATAATATTTTATCGTTTAATTTTACCCAATCAAAGGTCTTATCGCGATATTTTCCATAACCAATTTTTGTTCTTAGTAGAAGGTTCCGAGCTAAATCCTCTTTAGATGATTTGGACGGTATCGCATTTGAAGAGGAATTGAACGTAAGAGTCATCAACTCCCAATAATGATTTCGGTTTTCGATTTTTATATTTTCCAAATCGCAGCTTCTCATCAGAAAATGATGTCAAACCTCTATCTCGACAATCCTTGCAATATTGATAACTACCGCGGTATCGACTTTGACAGCCGAGACATACTTTGTAATGCCCACCGAAGAGTTTAATACATTCAGAGCCGACGAAATGATGCTTCTCATTTCGTCGGCTCTGAATGTATTAAACTCGATAAGAAAGTGTCTCTTAATTGGAGTATTGCAGTAGCAGCGATCGCCTACTTTTGGACAGTATCCTGGGTTGGGATATATTTGAGTCTTGCCGACTGCTTCCCATTTACCCATACTATCCTTCATGGAGTGCCAGTACCAACCAGACGAGTGGTACTGACTTAGATCTCCAAGTGCGTCGATTAAAGTTTGCAGTGTGCTGTTCGTGTCAGCCATGTCTATATCTGTATTGACTTTTTATCTGTGAAAAAATTAATTAATTAGCTAAGTTCGGTTTTCTCCGTAAGGTCGCTTTCAGGTTGATTAGGTTCGATTCTCGGCTTGCGCTTGCGTGCGCGAATGTGCTCACGATTCTTATCGTCGTAGCCTTTCTGGTAAGCTAAGCGAGCTTCGCGTGTGCGCTCGTAGTAGCGCTTCTGCGCTGCTTTAATGCGATCTTTGTTAGCTAGATATTGCTCTGGTGAGTACGCCCTCTTTCTATATCATTAACTTTATATTTATTAGGATAGAAAAGGATTTAATTAATCCTGCTGCTCGCAGTTTCCAATCTCAAGCGTCCACATTCACCTTGTGCAGCTGCACCAGTTCAGCGGTAGTCATTGGACTTGAGGCACGTAACTTTAGAGGTCTCAGCGTTCACGTGTAGAAAAGAAATCCATCTTTTCAGCCAACGACATTCCTTCCGACCAAAAATCTTCAAATTCGTCTTCATCTGGCTGAATCCACTTCGCTTCGATCGCATTTTTCCGCGCTAAACGGGCTTGTAAGTTCAAACAGCGCTTGTAGGGGCGCTCCACAGACATGAAGCACAGTGGTTGACTTTCGACGTCGCCAAATGTTGTCTGAATATTGAAATCTGTACCAGGTGCAAGTCTCGGACCACGCTTTTTCCATTGTTTGGGCAGTGTTTGGCCTCGAAGGAGAATCTTGCGCTGGTCTGGATGCAGCTTTACGAACAATCGCTGTCGACGCAATGAAGGATCGAAGACTTTCAAACGGAACTCGTTGCTGCCCTTATCGTAGATGAAACTGATCTGGAAGTGATCAAATGCATGCTCCAGTGGCTTAAATAGCAACAGTCCATTTTTCACATCATCAATGCTAGCGAAGCCCATCAGCTCACGAGAGAGGAACTCGTTTTTCCGACGAAACAAATGAGAGGCGATGACCAACTCCGACGGAAGCGCCGTGTTAAGCAACATACACCGCAGCTTTCGGCTCTCCCATGTCGTCCTGATACGTTCCCATGTCGCACTGATACGTCCTGATCAGATTTGCTTTGAAGTCATTACTTCGTGCTGACGTCGACGTAGGCTCATCCATTAACGTATGATGCAACAGTGCTTCTTGGAGTTGGAGCAATTGGTGATCTTTAGCCGAATGCTCCGGGACCACCACCAGCACGTGAATTTGCCTTGACTTTGGAGCGGTCATGTTGTTGGCTATCAAGACATCCTGAACTGTCCACGTAGGCTTCAGCTGCTCTTCAGTGGTCACCTTTTGAACGTCATCAATCTCCCCCTTTTCCAGTTGGAGAGCAACAGAATCATCATCTTTCAACCACGCGCCGTCTTTCTTCGCCAGGAAGAGCTGCAGCTTGCTCGCTGCGAAGTCATACTTCTGGTCGACCGCAATCGCCTTCTTCAAGTCATCCACTGAGTTGCTCTCATCCACTCGCACCGAGAACGCGCTGTCCGCCACGCCAACGACCGCACAGAAGAGTTTCACCATCTATCCTCGAGGCGGCGGATTCTGGAATGAGGAAGAAGGGCGGGAGAGCTTTTCTGGTCGTATTTAAGCGGAAAATGAAGGCGCGCCACATAAACCTTCCAACTGGGCTATTATTTTCTTTGCAGTAAGAAAAAAATTGCCGGCGTAATGCGCATGACTTTGTTTTTTCTTTTGAATGACCCTCCCTTCGGATGTAATCCCAATGTTGCTGTGCGCGGTTCTTGGAGGTGTGGAGGAGGCCTCCTTCGGTGTCGAAGAAAATGCATCTGGTAGAAAGAACGTTCTAGAACTGTTCTCGACGGTAAATTACGGTAAGGAAAAAAACTGCCGGTGTTTTGTGCTAGACTCTACTACTAGCCTCCAGCCTGGCAGCGAAGCCTTGTATGCACCCAACGACTCGTTGGGTGGACCGTTGGCAACGACACCTTCAAGTTGGGTGCGGATACTGGGCTCACAAGTCAACATTTACCTGTACGTGTCGTATCGGTTAAAGATGCATATCTGCAAATATTCCGAACTACCGCGAATACCAGAAAGGAAAAGCCAGCACCTGTAATGTTAGCCAAGCTCGCGCAGTTCAACAACTCTACACACAGGTCCTACCGTAGTGGTCAAGCGGAAATCCAACCGAAAAAATAAGCCACGCCGTTAGCTTCTTTGGCTGAACAACTGACGTCTCTAGCACGAACGCAATTCGATACAACGTCGAATCGAGATGCCACAAATTCGTGCAGCCTCATCAACAAAATACTCTGAAACAGCGCCAGCACACGAATCGCCAGCATTCGCTCTTCAAGGAAGTGAGTCTGGGTAGAACACACCCGGTTGGGTAGTTTCTGCAGCATCAGCATATACGCTATGTGCACGATCGAGATGATGCATTTGCATGTACGCAATGGGTCCTAGGTGCTCGTTGTTGAAGAAAGGCTGTAGCGTTTGGTTTACGGGATCCAAGCAGGACACCACTGGTGACGGGGTTACTTGCTTGGAGTAACGGGGGAAGTTTGATTGAAGAGTCCAACATGGTGGGGGGAGGGGGGGGGGGGCTTCAGTGCCAATTGACCGAATTATCTGACGTTTGTCGAGCGATCTGCTGAGATTGTCACGATACTCTCATTCCTCACGGCCCCACTGGACATCCTTCTTGATGACTGGACCAATATCCTTGACGCACGGAAAGTGAGCAATCCCGCCTTACCTTGCAGTTTTCGATGATGCTTGGTCGCTATGGTAACATGACAGCGCTGCTAGCGAGCGCAGAATTGTCCAAAATCTTGTGGCGCACCCCTGGAACAGTCGAATCCTGTCCCGTTGTCCAAGAATCTGAGTATTTCCACAACCAACGTGTGGTGGCTTCATCAATCGATTCCTCGGGTACCCGCTGCATCGACTGGTGTGCAGATCCGAACGATGGAACCAACCGAGAGTGCGTGGAATGCAAGGACAATGTGGAGCACCAGGACCCACGATGAGATACAGTACGTCCACGACGAAAACTACTTTTTCCGGGAGTCGGCCTTCCAGGACGCCACCAGTACATTCTCCAGGAGAGCAGGAGCAGCAAAAGTCGCTGGATGATCGCCGAGGCGACGACAAAGAAGGCGTGGTAAGGTGGGTAGATTAACACGAGCGCCGAAAGCAAGTTGACATACCGCCTGAGGTGGAATGCACCATCCTGGACGGCACTCAGTTCGTCCCGTCCAACGGTGCAAATCATGCAACAATCGCCTCAACAAGTTCTTGACAAGAACAGGAGTGCCCAACACGACGAGGAACGGGATCGGAAAGACCCCACCACGATGGCTAGCAGTGTCGCAGCGGCGGCACAGCCACACGATAAGCGTGTGGGTGCTCCCGAGATCCACGCCTTCGCCTGCTTCATGGGATGAGCGTCACCATGGCTGCATGCCGAACCCAGAACATGTAGTTGGCCTAACACTACCGTCAAGATCGTTGACAACGGGGTCACAGCAGCAAACCAGCACCACTCGGTAGTAGAGACGTTCGACCGCAGTGACTGGTCCACAAACTGTACAGCGGTCTCACTTACCGCCCCAGCCCAACCAGAAAGGGCCTTGGCGGTCGTTCAGTTGGCGAAGAGGTTGAATAGGCATCCGGTGCCACTGCGACGCCGCGAAAAATGAGCATCGAGTCGAGGCTTGGCGGTCGGTCAGCAGCAGTAGCAATTGCTTTAGGAAGCAGAAGTTCTCTCAAATACAAAACCTTAGTTAGCGAATTGTGCTCGTCATTTGATACCCACGTTGCCTTCAAGTGGCTATCGCCCCGGCTCGATTAAAACGGTTCCTCGTCTGTCCGCCTTTCCGCCTTGACGAAGGTTGGACGCGTGTGAATCAGGCCGAGCGCAGCCAGTCGTGGACAGGTACCAGTTGTTGGTGAAGGGACTTCCATTTCCCTGCCAAAGGAGCGGCGCGGCATGGCGACGATGGCCCAACCAGCTCGACCTCGCCTCGTGCCTTGCTTGACTCAACACTACTGTCTCAACTACGGGTCCCACTGCCAGGGCGACTCGCTTGATGACGACGCAGAGCCACAACGCGCGATCGGCAGCGGTGGCATCGAGCCAAAAAGGCCAACACGCAGCAGCTGCTGCAACTCGAAAAAGTTAATGGCAGAGGATCCTCGATGGCCAAGGCAATGGCCATGGCGCTGAAAGATTATTCACTGTGAGCCTGCAGCCCGAGCAAGCGAGAACGGGTGGCAACTGGTGGTGGTGCACTTGAGCGAAACGGCTCGGGATCACCAAACGACGCAGTGATGGGCCGCCGAAATGCACAGTACCCATATATTCCGTATGGTAGGGTGGATGAAACAGCATTTGTTCCTTTACCACTCTGTAGCATATAGAATAGATGGCGGTGTTCATGCTGGTCCGCAGGTTGGCATCGTCCAATCGTTACGAATAAGTATCCTCGTCTGACGTGGCAGATCGTTGCACATGTATGCCAGCGCATAGCGCTATGCTTGCCATGCCACGCTAATGGTCAAACTCAAACTAAAAAAATTTAATGCCTCGCTGCTGCGTAATGGCGGCTGCTGCACCATCTCGGTGCAGGACGTGTGCAATATTTCGTGGCGAGCCCCACCTCTGCTGGGCAGTGAAGCAGTCTTGAAGCTTCTTCCACGATAGCAGGTGCAGCTCGGCGCGGTGGTTGTCTGCCAGTCAGAAACGAGGTGCCGGCACTTGGCGCTTCTGCGGGTGAGAAAATGACCAACCGAGTCCGGTGGAGTGGGCGCTGGCCGCCATTGAGCCCCAATCCATTCACTCTATCACGGACGAGCGGCGGCCGTGGGATCGTAAGCCTCGTCTTCTCTCTCGAGCCGTGCGCTTCGCAGTGGTCTCTTCACTTGAGAACGGAGCTCGAGGGCGACAAGCAGCTCGCCACCGCAGCAGCCTTGACAAGCGACGACCGACGTGGGTGGCTCATGGCCGCACGGTCTCCGCTGCAGCAGCGATCCTCCGAGTCGTCCATCGCCGACCACGACCGTACGCGCACCTCGTCCGGGTCCGCGTCCACGCGCGTGCACCTCGCACGCCGGCTGACCGGACAAGTCCATGTCGGGTCCATGGAGGTGCCACCCGACGCTGTCGGTGTCGACAAAGGACTGCTCACGGTCGCGGTCAAAGTGCGGCCGCTCACGCTCGACTCGGAGCGCAATGGCGGCGGCGGTCTCCACACGTGGCAAGAGTGGCGAGCAGTGCAGAAACTCCTTTCGACGGTGCACGAGCCCGCAGATCGCAGTGTACTGGAAGGCCGTCGGTACCTCATCCGCTACTACGCCACGAGCGTCGAGAGCGAGTCCTTCCGACTCATCATGGAGTACTGTCCGCACCGAGATCTCTTCTCGGAGCTCGAACGCCGAGGCGCTTTGGGGCCCGAGCCGAAAGAGCGGGTCCCGCAACAGGAAGCGCGTCGCTGGGTTCTGCAGCTTGCAAAGGGGCTCCGCTATCTGCACGAGAAGAAAATCGCCCACCGCGACTTGTGTCCGCAGAACATCCTGCTCGGCCCGAACCGAGAAGCCAAGATCTGCAACTTCGGCGCGAGCACCATCCGAGCAGCCGAGCCCACGCGCGAACGAGTGGTTGGCAATTTGCACTACACGGCACCCGAAGCCGTGAGCGGGACATGGTACGACCCCAAGCGGGCCGACGTGTGGTCCCTTGGTGCAGTGTTTTTCTTCTTGCTCACGGGGTCGCCGCTGCTGCAACTGCCATACCCAGAGTGTCGAGGGTTCGAGCTCGTCAAGGCAGTCGGGTGCAAGGGCGTCTTGAAGCTCTGGAACATGGACCGCAACTTCTCAGCTGCAACGATGGATCTGCTCGCAAAAATGCTCACGGTGGATCCAGCCAGGCGGCTTGGCAGTATGAAGGAAGTGTTGGAGCACCCCGCGATGCTAGCGACGGCGCGCACTGAACGCAGCCTCATCGCGGTCGAAAAGGGAACGAAAGTATGAAGATGGAGAAAGTGAAGCATCTAGAAAGTGAAATGCAGGGGATTCAAGCACGCGGCAATTGATAAAGCGTGCTGCCGACGTAAGAAGTAAGGAGGAGATAGTATGTTATGTGTCAATAAAGTTGAAATTGAAGGCATTCGCCTGGTTGCACGTTGAGAGATCTCCCAAGTTCTCCGCTCTCTTCGTCAGACGTGGAGACAACCACCTTCAGCGTGTTTAACACTCGACTTGAGTTGAACCACGGATAGGCTGGATGCGCCGGCTCCGTATCAACACGGAACAACGCCGGAAAAGCTGGGTTCGCAATTTGTTGCGTCGATGGATCTATCGAGCAAATCCAGTTCACATGCCGGCACCGCTGTCTGTCCATGTGAGATGCCTCCGAGAAGCACTGCCACGATGAGCTAGCCTGCTTCCTAGAGCCGGAAGGAGCCTCGATTCGTTAATTACGGGGGCCCTATCAGTCGGTCGGTCAGCACTCGAGACATGGTCGTCACGCTTTCGATTCTGCGTTGAATGAACGCGAAGCTGATTGCGTCCGAGGGTCTCCATTACTAAACTGATTCGCTGACTCGAGGGCCCATGACGAACAGCATGCCCTTGCTGCTCCGCGCCTGTAGAAATCCATTCAGACGTGCGCTAGTCCACATTGCGACAGAGAGATTGTCGTCGCATCTGATGCGGTCGACAGCTTGTGGTCGACGCCGAATGCAACGATGCGTACGTGACGGTGCTAGCCTCCACGACACGAGTAAGCTGGAATGAGCAGCAGCAACCTTGTTAGGCTCAAGCGAGAATGAATACAATTACGGCAAATCCAGTGCCATCTCCTTTTCAATAGTCCTCCACAGCACCACCGCGAGCAACCAGCATGCAATTTGACCACAGCATTCCTAATTAAGGAAACAGTGCTTCCTTTACCGTGCCATTCCAAGTTACATCCTGGCGTACAGGACCTCACGCATGGCCTTAATCATCACTTGGCCCCAGTCAGCAATCCCAGCCTCCAATTCTTGCAGTGCAAAGGGCGAAACTGGAAATTCCGGGCGGTGTATCTTCAAGTAACCTGTTCGCCGCATAGTCACCACCAACTCCTCATCGTCTCCATTTTCAAACCCTGCTAGCGCTTCGTTCGTGGCAGGCGTCTTCTTCTGCCGGTTCGCTGTCAATACTATTCCGCCCGAGATGTCTTTGCGAACGCGCTGCGACGTTTGATACGGATAAAGTTCGTCTTCATCAACACAATCCGAAGCGACAACAGCGCACGGTTCGCCGCCAAACCTGGGGTCTCCCTCTTCAAAGAGCTGCGCAAATACAATCGTGTTGGTCTCGGTGGTGATTCCATTGCAGTCGCTCGACAGAATGCGCGAGTTGTACGCTGACCCCTCAATCATGTCGTAGTCTTCTCTCACTGTAATATTCCCGAGCCGCTCCGAAATGCTGATCTCCATGTTCGTGAGATAGAACCACAGCGCTTCAAACACTTGTCGTAGCGACTGGACGCGTGGGAAATGGATCACCGAGCTCCCCAACGACACAACGTCTCCATTATCCGTCTCCAGCAGTTCGTTCGAGTCCCGCCCCCGTCCTTCTGGAAGTTGGCTGCTGCGAGCCAGCACGTAGTCGTACGCATTGCGCAGCTTCTCGTCCCGAACCTCCAGCAGCGTGGCTCTGCGTTCACCCCAGTCCCTCTTCAGACAGATGCGTGTGCACAGCGGGTTCGAGTACTGCGTCCTCTGAGAATTCAACAGCAAAAAAACTCACCAATTAGTCTAGTCTCTCAGTCTAGTCTCTCTCTACTCACTGAGCACTCCATGAGGAGCGACTGGGCTGCAGCGATGCCCAGCTGCCGGTTCCTGCCAATGTCTTCCAGCACTTTCGTCTTGGCTTTGGCCTGTTGCAGTGCCGGGTCTGCAGCGACCGCTGAGCCCGCGGGCATCCCCTGGGTCTCGAGCACTGCCACTTGGGCTTGCAACTGCCGAATTTCGCCCTTGAGCGCTGTCATCTCTTCCTGCACGATACAAGAAGTCAATGGGGGGATGGAAAGCGCTCGACTGATGGGAGGGCGCACCTTACGCACTAGGTACGTGGGTTTGCGCTTCTTGGGCGACTGGCTGCTGTCTGTCGAGTCCTCGGGCGTCGTCACGGGCATCGCAAGTCGGGGAATGACACGGAAGAGGGGACGAGTGGTCACTTAGATCAGTAAATTAGGGTAATGTACTGACGTCGTTAACTTTTCTCATTCGACTTTGGATCGCAGCTGTTGGCGGTGTGGAGACTGCGAGCCATCGCGTAGTTGTACCCAGTTTTTTGTGAGGCAGATTCACGAGCACAACGGATGCGAAAACTGCGCCTTTTTGACATCAAAGCAAGTTCTTGTTAGTGCCCAGTGGAGGACGCTGTCCACGCATACAGCGTATCACGCACTGCATCATGAGCGACTAAGCTGTCGGTGCTGGTTACTCGCCATGTCGTGAAGCAGTTCTGACGTGGAGGGGAGTCTTCTTTTCCTCCTACGGGGATGAACAGCATACACCAGACAGCGAAGAGTGGAGAACTGACACATGAAAATGTGGCCTCTAACCTTGCGGAAGAGGTGCGTGTGTTTCTGCTTCGTCGCTGCTTGGTGTGGACTGCATCTCGGCTGAAGTGCAAGTCTTGGAATGGCACTTCACTGGGAAAGGCTTTGCTCATCTTTGCTCTGACCCGGTCAGTCAATGAGCTGGGAAAAAGAGGTCTATTGAGTGTGTTAGGATTGTAGTGCGTCTCGGGGCTGCGACCAACGATTTGATTGATATGCATGGTTGCTCAGTCGCTGGGGCGTATTCGGGAGGTTACAGGTTGAGTCGCAGCGTCTTGCCCACGTGGTTCCGACGAGGCTGCTTGGTCACAGTGATTTCCACAGCATGGAACGGCTTGGGTCCGGCAGTAGGTGAAATGAAGGAGCCGGAGTGAACGCGCTTACCAGAAGCGGTAGCGCTGCCCTTCTGCAGGTGAGGGTGCTCGTGCGCAGCCGCTGACTCGCTGTGGTTGGAGCAGTCCATGCAGCGGCAGTGCGACGTGCAGGCGATGCCGTTCTGGAAACACTCACAGTACTTCTTCAAACACTTGGACTTCTTGCATCGGCACCCACGCATCACGACCGCGCTAGATTTCTAAGGACCAGCAAGCAGAGAAACACATTAGACCCTTACTCAATTGAGTTCAAAGAACAAGGGGCGCGTCGTACCTGCGGCAGGAGGTGAAGGAAGCCCGTGGTGCTTGTGTCTTGGGGCAGCGACGCGAAGGAGAAGGCGCGCGGGTCGTTGGCTAAATAGTTTTGGATGGCCTCCACGCGCTCGGTCTGGTTCTTGCGTCCATTCCTGCAGTCGTCGCAGGCGCATCCAGCGTGGCAAAAGCCTCGGGAGCTGAAGCACATGCAGTACATTTTAAGGCAGCCGGTCTTGCAGCCGCAGCTCGTGGACGAAGACACACTCGAGGCCTGAATCTGCTGCGCGTGCCGCAGCAGCAGCCGCTGCCGCTTGAGCTCCCTGGTCTGTTCTCCTTCAACCCGCGCTGGGATGTGCTGCAGGTTGGTGGAGCTGCTCGCTCCCGTCTTGCTAGTGTTAGTCTGCGTATTCCCACTCCTACCGACGTCCAGACTGCTCCTGGGCTGGGCAGAGGCGACGCCTCCAGTATTGAGCTTCTTCTGCTGTGGGGACTGCAACATGTTGGCCCCTTCCAGGTCCGAGAGACACACTGGCAGCGTGGAACGGGAGCCGTAGCGCTTCTCCAGCAGCGCCAGCATCATGTCCATCCAGGCCAAGTTTTCGCTCTCTTGCGGCTCCAACTGGTGCGTACAATCCGTCAGCGTCTTGGCTTCATTGTCTGCCGTCGTCGTCGAGCGTTTGTGGCCTGTTACCTGCGTTTCCGGGGCCTGTCTTGCCTCTGTAGAGCTCTGTAAGGATTTCCTCTCTTTCTGGACTTCTAGGGGGTCTTTGACGCCGCCGAGAGGCTCGTTCGACAGCACGCGCTTGGGCGGATTCACTGTTGAGCATGACGCTGGCCGCGGACGGTTGCTGTCGATGCTGTGGAGCGCTCTACGCTGCTGCCGGGCGCTGCCACTATCTGTCTGCGCTTTGGCGGCCGCTCCTGACGCCAATACGAGCGATTTCGCGGCGATTCCGGTATGCGCAGGCTCCTGGTTCTCTTGCGCGTCCGATGAGCGTAAGGCGAGCGGCCCTCGAGCTGTAGCGGCGGAGCGGAGGTCCATCGTCGGCGAGGGAGCTCGGGGACTGATCGCTTTGGCGCCGACGAATTCAAACTTCCACTTTAAAGCGCGGCGCGGTCTGCGATTGGCTGAAATGATGCACTTGGAGTTTGTATGGCACGGAATGACAAAAGCGGGGACGTTTGCTACTTGCTTTCAGTATACTTGGAGAAGTTGAAATGAAAATCTTCCGAACATTGGGTGTTGCACTTGGGCATACAAACTTCAGCATTAAAGGACGGTATGCTTGCTCTATTATATCATAATAGCATGCTGGTATGTGTACAGTCTCATGCGGTGGCCGAGCCGCGCAGACGGAGCCGCTTCCACGTGTTTTCGCGCACGGCGGTCTGCAGCAGGTCGTAGATCTGGTTGCAGCCCTCGGTGGCCACGTCCATGAGGCTCTCGAAGAGCTCGAGCGGCAGCTTGCACTCCATCTGCAGCAAATTGAGCTTCTGCGTGCGCGGGTTGAGCGCAATCATCATCTGCGGGGCGCGCGCCATCTCCTCCGCATAGTTCAGATCTACAAAGAACAAAGCAATAACCGTTACAAACCTCCAAAGTGTACCCATTTCCAAGCCCGCCACCTACCACAGAGCATAGTCTGCTGCAAGTAGCCGGCCGACGAGGCCACGACAAAGTCGTTGAGCGCAATGCCCGCGTCAATAAGCGCCAACGTGATGGCGTTGATGCTGGCCGGCAGCTCGCCGCCGTCCGCGTGCAGAACCTGCACGAAGATGTCGATCTGGCTGCGCGGGTACAGCTGCGTCTGCACGCAGGCCTCGAAGATCTGCTTGACAGCCAGTGACATGTCCGTCTTCTTGCGGTCTCCGCTGCGCTGCGGCTTGCGCTCCGACGTGGCGAAGGCCGCCTGAGTGAACTCGCAGTTCACGGACGCGCGCGGCTGCGTGTTGCTGGCGGCGTTTCCCGA
>JAHWLE010000203.1:0-31950 GCA_024679135.1 Phytophthora foliorum
ATTGCAGGTGATTAGTTATAAGGTGGCTCTCTAAGGCGCCACGCACTGTACTGCCAAGGGATGCGCATTTAATTTGTGCGGGGCAATGACAGTGGTGTCGCCATCACCAACGGGGCAGCGCAAGGCCGACGAGCAGCTAGTGTGTGTGGAAGCGAAATTAGAGCACTTGTTGTCAACCTAAAAGGCATCGTCCAAGGCGAGGTGCAGTCCCTATGTCGTCTAGCATCATCAAAAGCGGAACAACTCTCCGGCGACAAACTATGGTATTGCTGAAGGGTCCACGAGGACCATCCTGCGTTGGTGATGTTGATCGGTTTAAACCTGCTCAAAAGCGCTGCTGAACGCGATGCCGAGCTTGTCTGTCCTCGATTGCGACGCGCCTAATGCTTTGCTCCTTCGGCACGTCGACTTCGATTTGCACCACTTCAACATGCAAGCAGTAGACGAACCGCTACAGCCACAGCATTTCGTTTAACAAATCCTGCGGTGAAATTTCAATTGAATGGAGATCGCGCGCAACAAACTCCGAGACGCTACATGTCGCCGCTGGAATCAGCTCGCCAGTGGAAACCTCGCCTCGAGGTCTGCTTCCTTCTTGTGGGCACCCCCAAGCTACGCGAGCAAAGGCATCTTCAGAATCGGTGAACTGACTTCAGCAGCGGGTACCACATGAGCATTGTCAGGGACGCTCGCAATCAATCGGCGCCTTCGATGCCAAGATCTGCGGATGCTGGCTTGCCTGAATCAGGATTCGATCATGGGAGCTTCGGTCCGTAAGATTTGGCTGGGGGTGTTCATCCACGCTGCACGATCCCAGCTACCGCAGCCACTTGTCAACGTGAAGCCTTCGTCGCAAGTCCCCACGCGTATCGGCTACCATGACCAAGTTTCCGCTCGAGCACCCTCCGTTCCCGCCGCTCCACCTCATCGACTCGGATAAGGAGGCGCTTCTCAATATCGCCGACATCTTCGTCACGGAGACGATAGAGGACTACGAGAGGCACCTGTACGATAATAACGGCATCGTGGACGCTAGGCAGTGGGTCCGTGTCAAGCAGTTCGAAGACGTCGTCGTGTACCAAGACAGACAAGCGTTGAAGGATCGGCGGCTGTCGCGCGTGCATCTCTCTCGGGATCGCAACGACAAACACAAGGAGATACTCAAACTGCTCTGGTCCGGAACGGTGCTCGGCAGCCTCGACGACATCATGTGCGCGGCGGTTACCCGCACCGCCGAGGAGGCCAAAGTGAAAGCGGCCTACGTCGAGAACAACGTCGTCGACTTTGCAGTACTCGACACGCTCGTGCACCCATCGGCAGACGAACCGTTCCGCGGCGTGCAGATCAAGTGGGCGGTGAATGCTGGCCCTGCCATGATGCGGTCGGTGGTGCGCTATCGCGACTTTGTCTACATGGAGTCGACGGGGATGACGACGCTCTCAACCGGTGAGCGCGTTGGTTTCCAGCTCCTGCACACGATTTCAATCCCCGGCGCGCCGGAGCTCCACGAGCACAAGCTCGTGCGTGGCAACATGACCCTCTATCATCTGTTTCGCCAGAAGGCCGAGAACGTCGTTGAGACGTACGTCAAGGCGTTCATCGATCTCATGGGCGACATGCCTCTCCGAGTGGCGACAACGCTGTCAACAACCGGCGTCGTGTCGGTGTGGAAGCTCTCGGAGTACGCGCTCATGAAGAAACTCAACTGGAAGCTCTCGCAGCGGAGAGCGATCGTCCCGGGCGATCGACGGGAGTCCTGCTACGTGTGCAAAAAGGGCATACGCGGCAACATGGTGCGGCGGCGGACATGCAAGACCTGCGCGAATCGGTGCTGCGCGCAGTGCTGCGTGCCCAAGAAGATGTTCTACATGGCTTCGCACGGTTGCGCGGTGATGCACAAGACCGCCAACGTGTGCAAGGAGTGTCTGCGGTTTGCGGCGTTCACGAATGGCGTGGACCTTGCGCTGGTGGAGCTGTCCAAGACCAGCGCGCGGCAAAAGGCGTACGCGTACTGGGCCGCGCCCTCGCCGACGTCGTCTTCGTCCTCCATCATGTTGTAGTTGCAGTCGTTGTAGCCACACGTTTGGGTGGCAATAAGAGCCTGTGGGCATTGCTTGCTACGTGGACTTGAACGGCCAGGTGGCACCTCCAGGTCACTGTCAGGCAAGCAGCGACCACACTCGCATGGCACGTCACCTTTACCGGCCAGAAACTCCTTCACACTCGAGTGAGCACCATCCAACAGAGCGTCGAGTTGTCTTACTGCAAGTGGAACGGTGTCACTCCCGTGGAACTCTAGTGTTGACTGGCAAGGTAGGATGGATTTCCACCCACGCGTGAACCTTCGTATCGACGCCTTCGAAGCAGTCAGCCGCATTGACAGAACTTCGCGAAGTGGTGAGCAATAGCTCGAGTGAATGCCGAAGCATTACATCTACCGTCGGATAAATGGAAACTTCAATTCGCCTGCCTTCATGAAAACATGGCTATCACTAAATTCCATTCGTTGAAACCAGCTATCTCTATACAAAGTCTATAATCTATGCAGGAACGTGCAATAATGAACTATAACAAGCATTTATAATATCAGCTACAAGGATTTGGAGTACATCGGATATAACAATTGCAAGTCTCGTCACCACACGCACTGATGACTGCCAGCTGATCGCTCGTCGCATGAGACCTTGGCAGGAGCGCTGCAACTTGTCATCGTCGTCAGCGCTGGCGTTGGTGGTCACCTACATCTTGTTGAATGGCATTCTCGCATTGGCCTCCAAGTGCGCCGACCTCCAATTTGCGATGAAGTTCCCGCTGGCACACGCACCGTTCGCGCCGCTGAGTCTGTGCGATGGTGACAAGAAGGCGGTGGTGGAGCTGGCCGACTTGTTCGTGCACCAAACGCTGGGCGACTACGAGACCCACCTGGACGTCCATCACGGCATTGTGGACGAGGTCCGCTGGAAAATGGTCAAGCGTTTCGAGGACGTCGTGGTGTACCAGGATCGGGAGGCCACGCGGTCTCGCAGGTTGACGCGCGCCGGGTCCGAATCCGGCTCGGGCTACGAGCAGAGCGAGGCCTCCAAGGACATGCAGAAACTGCTCTGGTTCGGCACCGTGCAGGGCACGCTCGACGACATAATGTACGGGGTGGTGAACCCCACCGCCGAGGAGGCCAGGGTCAAGGCCGCCTACGTGGGCAGCAACGTCCTGGATTTTGCCGTGCTCGATACGGTCGTCTACCCGACGGTGGACGACCCTTTTCGAGGCCTGCAGATCAAGTGGGCGGTGAACGGAGGCCCGTCCATGATGCGCTCCATGGTGCGTTGCAGAGACTTTGTCTACATCGAATCCACGGGCATGACCATGAGCTCGACGGGCGAGCGCATCGGGTACCATATCCTGCACTCGGTTTCAGTGCCTGGGGCGCCGAAGCTCCATGAACACAAGATCATCCGAGGCAACATGACCCTCTATCATTTGTACCGTCAGAAGAGCGAGGGCGTCGTCGAGACGTACGTCAAGGCATTCATCGACGTGATGGGGGACATGCCCGCCAGAATTGCCACGATGGTGTCCGCCAAAGGGGTCGTGTCGGTGTGGAAACTCGGAGACTACGCCGAGATGAAGAAGCTCGTGTGGCTGCTCAAACAGCACAAGGCGGTGCCGCTGCACCAGAACAGCAGCTCTAGCTTCTGTCGCGTGTGCCACAAGGACGTCAGAGGCGTGCTGTCGCACCGGCAGGCGTGCTGCATTTGCTCGGGGTGCGTCTGCTCCCGGTGCAGCGTTCCGAAAAAGCTCCATCACATGTCCCCACTCACTCGCACGGTGCTGCAAACGTCGGTGGTGGTCTGCACGCCTTGCATGCGGACAGTGCTGACGACCACTTGCATAGATGTGGCACAGGCCGAGGTGGCCCGAGACAGTCGGCATCGCGGCGATTTCCACGACGGCAGCTCCATCAAGGACACATCTTCGCCTTCGTCGTCGGCGAGCTCGCACGCATGATAAGACACCAAGTGTACAGTGTCGATAACTTCGTGTATTGAATATCAGGGATAACATGGCCGCCGGTAGCTGTTCTAAGTTCCTCAATCGAGCACAATCAATTTACACCGTGGACAGGGCACAAAGGGGTCCGTTGCGGTCTCGCGCGTGCGTGGTATGGCTAACGTGTTCGCCTAACAGTTATCCATACTGACTAGCATACTCTTGGGTTCTGCGACGAAGGCAACACCGATTGGAGTCGGCGAGGCTAGAGAGGTTCTTGACGAAGAATTTCTTGGCCCCGTTGAGGTCACGATCCATGACCGCGCCGCAGAACGCGCCTCGTTGCCGCCCAGGTTCTCCTTGATCTTGCCGTAGCCGGAGCATGTTCTTGGAGGTGTACTCCTCCTCGCATATGATCAGCCGTCCTTCATCTTGAAGGCGAGAACGACCGAGCGTTCTCGGGGTTCCTTCCGAGGAGCAGCACGCACTTAACGCTGTCCATTTCGTCGTCCGATGCCTCTCGAGGCTCGGTTTTCGAGGTCTAGAAGCACAGACAAGGTGCACCGGAAATCAAGAGGATAGACTTCGTGAGTAGCTATTTTATTTAGCGCGGAATAAGACCCGATGTCGCTCTCGTGGTGACGACGCACTGTTGGAATCGTCCGCACGGTCGACTTTAAAACTTCAGGTGGCATCGCCAACCTCCGACTTTGCTAAGATCGAAGCTGGTGCGAACAATGCCCATGATCGACACGCGCTTGAAATCGGCAACTGCAGCTGGCGAGGTGTCATCAAAAGAGAACGCTAGCGAAATTCTAGAAAAATATAGGCAGCTGTAAAACAGAGAAACGTCGCGGTTGCGTCGAGATTGCCAAGGCTGACGTGACTTACCCTTCCACTCGCCTGAGACTCTTAGGCTGAGAGCGATATTTTTTGCTGTAGCGGGGCTCCAAAGAGCTCAAAACCATCGTCCAATCCCGCCAGTTGTCGACCTGAGCTGCCAGGTGGTGTGCTACGTTCCTTGAATTGCTTCGACCAGCCTTCTTATCACGGATCAGGACCGGAGACTCCAGCCGGTTCTCGCCTCTTATGAGGTGTCAGTGCATCCAATGGCCTGAAGAATGCTGCGGATGCTTCGGTGACTGCGATCGGAAGAGAGACCGACAGCCGAGCTCCGGAATCCAGACACTTCGCGTTTTGCCTCGCCTCCACCTTACCTCAAGTTGAAATGAAGTTCCCGTTGTCAGCGTGTCCGTTTCAGCCCTTGGAGCTCATTGAGAGCGAGAAGGACACCATCAAATCGATCTCCGATGGCATCCTGACCGAAACCATGGCCGAGTACGAGCGGATGCTCGTTCATGGTCACGGCGTCCTGGATACGGAACGCTGGAAATTGATTAAGCGCAAGGAAAACCTCTCAGCCTACCAAGATCGGTGTGCCCTCGCAGTAACTCTCCAAGCTTCTAGCAGCACCACCAAACCCACGCCCGAAATCTCGGAAGATCCGATCGCACCACCCCCAGCACCGACGTCAGGAGCGCCAGGCAAGGCCCCGCTACAGAGAGTGTTGTGGCACGGCACGCTCAACTGCGACCTTGACGATCTCATGCTTGGTGTCGTCAACCAGAACGCCGACATGTGGAAGGTCAAGTCATCTTACGTCGAGGACAATGGCTTGGATTACTTCCTGCTCGCATCGATCAATGAACGCTCAGTCGAGAACCCGTTCGACGGCCTCCAAGTGAAGTGGACAGTCAACGATATGGGCCCACTGGTAGCGAAGCCCATTATGCGCCCACGTGATTTCGTGTATATGGAGAGCACAGGTATGACTACGTCCCCAACTACCGGCGAGCGAATGGGCTACCACATTTGCCACTCCCTTGAACTTCCTGGTGTTCCTGAGCTGCCCGAATACAAGTTAGTGCGGGGCAAGCTGGAGCTGTACCACATCTTCCGGCAAAAGAGCAAGGGTGTCGTGGAAGTTTACGTTCGTGCGTTTTGCGATCTGCAGGGCGAGATGCCATCTACCAGCGTGAGTCTTTTTTCGGCCGAGGCGATGTCGTCGCTTTCGCTTGCGGCATTTTGTGCAGAGCGTCACAAGGTCATGTGGTTGCTGCACACGATGGAGCCGTGCGAGAGTGGCAAACCGTCGCTCGACCTCTGCAGTGTTTGTACGAAGGACCTTAGCAAGAGTCTGCTGCCCTTCATGAACAAGGCCTGCCGTATTTGCTCTGGTCGCATTTGTGCTCGCTGCCGAATTCCAAAGCGGTTGAGCTTCCTCAATCGACGCACGCGGGGTGTCATGAAGAAGAACATCGACATCTGCACACGCTGTGTGCACACGTCCGCACACATGAGCGCTATTACGGTTGCGCAGGGTGAGTTGGCGCTCGAGAACCCGACATCCATCTTCTATGAATCCGCGGTCACCCGAAGCGTGTCCTCCGTCTCCTCCGTGTCTTCTGGGTAATAATACTCGGTTGCCCTCCCACATTCGAGAGCAGGTCGAAGTGCTGGAAACGTCGATATGCATGCGCTCACATGTCGTCACAAAACCAGCTTGATGAAGTGTGCTTATGTGCGTAGTGTAACCTTTAATGCATCTATGTATGTTGGCTATTGTTCTCATGTATCGAGCATTTTTCATTTCGCTCCGTAAAGCGCACTCAGTGCAGTTTTTAAGCTTCAGCGCTCGTCAGTCGCGTAAGCGCAAGCGACTTCTTCCGTGGAGGCTGGAGGAAGAAGATCGCTGAAGGATTTCCGGCGCCAGGCAATACAATAAATAATTGTGTTTTCAATAAACATAATTATTATTGAGCTTTGTCAAATTGCAATATTTATTATTGCACACAGTATCTGGTGATATTTTTGGAGAATACAAAACCCTAGACAAATGGTTATTCAATAAAAATAATTGCGGTATTGCTTCACTCAAATATTTATTATTGGATCGACACGTATTGCAATCAGTATTATTGCTGAAACTCTGTAGCACAATTTTATACTGAATTGTCCGGTGACACTAGAAAACATTTTTGCTACACCTTGTCTTGAAGCCATTTTTGTATGGTCCTTAGTCTCATCATGCGGGTCGCCTGAATTGACGTCCGTTGAGCAACTCTCGAGTCGACGCAGCATTATCCTCAAGCCTTACGTCCGCGCTGGGAGGTCCGCCAGAATAACATTTTTGGGAATGTCCTCAGCAGCGAAGAGGTCGTATCTTGGGTTGCGTGGTGATAGTCGGCTTAGTCCTTTCGGACTCGCTTCGCCACCTAAAGCTGTGCCTGTCTTCTTTGGAAGGGAATAGTGGCGAATCGTTCCCACCGCCTCAACTTGAGGCTCAAGCACCAGAACGGGTGAAAGCCGCCACATATCTCGGAAACAGCCTTCTTCGAAACGGACATCTGAAAAAAAGACGCACAAAAAGCTGTCGGCCGCCATTGCGCCTAACGTGGCGCTGCAGTCCAAGTCGCATTTCCTCTACCACTCAGAGACATTCTCGGTGGAAGACAGACGGTGGAGGAGGAGGTGATTATTAGGCGGTGCACCACGAAATGGAGACAGCAGAACTATATGTGGTCTTCGTATGGCTCGCTTCAGCTTGTTACGTTCGTGCACGTCGCAGCTCCGCATCAATTTTACGTCTGTTAAGAAGAAGCTGGGAGCTACCAGCCGTCGACATACTTGTGGTGTTTTCAATCGTCGAGCTTAGAGCTCGTGCAAGTCCATTCATCATCTTGCTCCGAACACAACAAGCGGACGGATATTATTTAGCACCATGGAGCCGAGCTGCCCGTTCGAAACCCCTCTCTCGCTTTCGGAGCGTGATCGCCGGTCGATGCACAAATTGGCACAGCGCTGCATCAACGAAACGCTGGTGGACTATGAACATGTTTTAGCGAGCAAAAGCAGTCTACCCAGCGCCACTCGCTGGAAACCCATCAAGCGAAAGGAAAACGTCGTCGTGTACCAGGACCAACTCGCAGTCGAGGAGATCAAGCGCCAGAAACGAAAAGCCAAGTCTCTTGGAGATATCATCGAGTCATCTCGTGTTGGTGACATACTTTCGAGGAGCGTAGGTCCTAGGATATTTCGATCGTCGACCACAGTATTCGCCAGAGAGACCGAGATGAACCAGTCAAAGGAGCTACCGAAGATGATCTGGATGGGTACCGTGGAGTGCGAGCTGGACGACCTCATGTATGGCCTCGTCAGCCAGAGCGAGGAGGTGGCCCGCATCAAGGCCTCATATGGCAAGGACATTCAGGACTTTGCCACGCTCGCATCCCTCGAAACGGCAACACCTAGCGACCCGTTCTACGGTCTACAGCTTAAATGGGAGGTCAATAGTGCGCTGACTAAGGCAAAACCAGTGTGGCGCTCCCGCGACTTCGTATACCTCGAGGCTACAGGTGTGACCACAAGCCGTTCAACTGGCCAACGCATCGGGTACCAGATCCTGCACTCACTGGATGTTCGTGGCGCGCCCGAGCTACCAGGCCGCAAGTTGACTCGCGGCAAGGTGACAATCTACCAATTGTTCCGTCAAAAGTCCAAGGGGACCGTCGAAGTATTCGCCAAGGCGATGGTGGACTTGGCCGGAGACGTGCCTGCTAGCATGGCCTCGTTCGCTACCATTGAGGCGGCCAGCACCGTCAACAAGGCAGCCAAGTGCGCTCGTAAACGCAAACTCAACTGGTTGTTGGCCACGGCTGAAGTCAACTCGGTCAGCTCTTCTGCTGACCGCAACGATTGCTGCAGTGTGTGCGCCCGGGAGCTTCGGAATGCCTTCGGCCAGAAGAGCTTCTTCGAGTGCCACATCTGCATCAAGCGGGTGTGCCACCGATGCCACATCCGACAAAAGCTCAGCTTTGTCAAACCTGACAAGGATTCGTTCGTCATCAAGCAGAAGGCGATCGACTTGTGCACTCGTTGTGTACACACGGCCGCGCAGACGAACGCTCGACGAGTGGCACTCGAAGAACGCGCACGCGAAGACCCAGCATCAATGTACATTTACATTCCTCGCCAAAAGAAGCCGTCACTCGAGGAGAGCACATGCTTCGACGAGCTCGACGTCTCAAAGATAACGGAGAATGGCGTGGAGAGCCCTCCGACGCACAAAACTGCTCTCTTTGATCGAGCAACACAAGCCCTGCACTCCTTCTTCTGAGTACAAGCCACGATATCTAGAAATCTTTCGCTGTTTACATGTAGCGTCCTCATCCGTCGGGAGATGAAGGACAGCAGAAAACAGGTACAAGTTGTAGCTTGCCGTAAATTAGACTTCGTATAGTACTTCATGTTATTGCTTCATGCCTTTCAGCGTACACTACTTTTTCTTCTTCAATAGCCTCCGCAGTAGTTCGTGTTCGACAGCACGAGTGCAGGCCCGACCGCAACTCGAGTTCGCTTCAACGTGCTGTTCTTTTGGGCAGTGCGATGACCCTGCATCAAGACGGCAGTCTCTTTGCTCGCGACGGATTCGACGAAGTAGAGGTACGGCTCAGTTCCGGTTTCATCCAGCCCAAGCGTGCACGCGTGTACTCGACGCGAGATGCCATTTCGTCGGAAGCCAAGCAGGTCCGTGATCTGGCCGCCTTCTCTCACGCGAACGAGGGCGCCTCCTGCAGATTCGTAGGCGCCCATTTGCGGGACGCTAACCCAGATGCAGCCCTCGGCATCCAGGCTGATGCCACCAAGTAGCGAGCCCACATTCGCCCAGACTCGGCGATTAGCCAGCTTGCCGTCCTCAACAATGTCGAAGGCAGTGAGTCGACCGGCCAATGCTTCGCCCACGATCAGTGACTTGTCATCCGGAGTGAGCACCATTCCGTTCGGAAGCAGCAGGTCGGTGGCCTCCACTCGAACCTGTCGGTCCACGGGGTCGATACTCACGAGCGTCGTCGAGCAGCAGCTCTTGATCTTGGCCATGTCAAAGCCGGCATTGCTCAGATACACCCGACCGGAGGCTGCGACGACCAGGTCGTTCGCTCGAAACTGCGTGACGCTCGACACGTCGGCGTACAGCTCGACGCAGCTGGACGCTTGGTCCAAGACGAGCACCTGTCGGTGCTTCATGCGTACGATGAGCATGCGGCCGTCGGGCAGCCACCCGATAGCCGACACGAAGTCTTCAATGTCTTCGTACACGACTCCGACATTTTCTGTGGCGAGGGAGTACCGCAGCACCTTCTTGCCAAACATATCGACAAAGTACAGCGTCTGCTCTTGGCGTCGGAAGCGCGGACTGCTCCCGTGCATCAGGCCGCTGACCAGCAGCGAAGCCGCGCGCTCTTCGGTGCCAATTGGGACCAAGTGGAGTCGACGCGTCGCCCATTGCCACAGAAGCTTGCGAGGAAACACCAAGTTGAACACGTTGGGCACCCGCTTCTTGAAGAGCTCGGGGGTGTCCTCCACTGCTTTCGTCGATGAGGTGCAACCCCAGTGGAACACCATGTCGACCTGTGCAGTACGAGGCAAGTCGGAAACTGAAGCGCTCGCCACGACAGAGTCGATCGGGCGGATCATATACCACATCACAGCACGAATGGCTCCGAATCAGCGTGGGATCTTCCGTCCAGCCGAGAGCGTCGCCACTTGAGCGGAGCCGCCACCGACCATTAACAGAGAGCACGGTGACCATCCTCGGTTCATGCAATCAACACTTGCTCTCTACGACATCTGCTACGCCTACTTTACAGAGAGAGTATTGGCGTGTCCTCCTGTCTGGATATTGTCATCGCCGCATGCAGTTGAAGGTGAATAAGTGGAGAAGAGGAAAAATGGTTATGAATACTACAAGAATAGAAATTGAGGGGGGGGGGGGGGACTTGATGGGGAGTCAAGTCGATCATCAAGAGCTCCGAACTCAAGGCCATCGTAAGAATAATACAGCTGGACTCCCACCTAGCAGTAGCATACATTGCCAGGACAACGAGTTGCGAGCTGTGGTCGTGGTGAACGGAGTCAAGAAAGCAAATACTTTATTCTACCTAGAAACATTTCACGTGCAGCAGTGTGCGGGGTACGTTCTTGAGCGGCAGCACAGCCATCAGCTCTTCGCAGTGGAGTTTGGCGTCTTCGTACCCCATGGCAAAGCGTTCTTCGTGCGTGTCCAGGTCTACCGACAAATGGAAGGATGTCACCGACTGCGAGCGCCAATTCCACGGCTTAATGATGAGCCGCTTCACTTGGTCCGAAGCGGAAGACGGGGCGATGATGTCGTGCGGGCTCGTGAGCATCGGCATCGAGTTGAACACCTTATTGGCGGCATTCTTCCCCCACGCCCCAGGAATGAGGTGCCCAGCGAGCGCGGTAGAGGCCGAGCGTGCGTAGTCCAGCAAAGTCTGCGCCGTGTGGAAGGACAGGTCGGCCCATGTCGAGTACTCGTCGCAGTCGACCCCCTTAAAGTTGGTGAAGGCGCCATCGATGTACCATTGGCCGCGGTGCGAGATGCACGGCTTGCCCGAGAGCGCGAACGGCACGAGCGACGAGGCCATGATGGAGCCTGTGAGGTCGTCCAGGTTCTCCCAAGACGTGTGTTTCTCCGCCTTCATGGACGGGAATTTGGTCACTGCGATGGTCAGGTGACGACGCTGCACGCGCTCATGGACGTCCTTGTCGTCGCGCCAGAGTTCGTGCAGCGTCTGCTCCACGATGGAGGCGTAGCGGCCGTAGCCTGAATACCATTTCGGCGACGTGATGACTTTGGCCTGCGTCTCCTTGATGACACGCCAGGCCTCCAGCACCGAGGTCTCCGATGCCAGCAGCGCGGCGGCCCAAGAACCCCCGGAGCAGCCGGAGAAGCGGCAATTGGACAGATCGAAGTTGTCCTGCAGGAACGCAGCCACTCCCATCTGATATACGAACATGCCCGCGGACGCCGAAAACGCAATCTCAACGGGAGTCGACGCGTGAACCTGCTGCTGCTCCGTCGAGGTCTTGACGTCCAATTCCTCGTCTGTTTCGACCGCCGACAAGTTTGAGCATCGGACGTCGTTTGAGTGAATTTCGTTGGCACTGTGCAGCATTGCAATCTGGTTTATCAGAGATTTTGCTCTAGTGATGGAGAACTGCTGGCCGGACAGTGAATGCAGGAATGAGGTCGCACGATTCAAGTGCAAAGCATGAAGCGCCGCACTCCTTCATGGCGTCGACTTCAGCCAAGTGAAGCGAAATCTGCCGGTGTTGCGTGCGACTCGTGCGTAATTCCGCATATAACGTTTTGTATGCAGTGAGGGATTGATTAATAATTCCGACTGATGGCATCACGCACTCGTCTACAGCTCGTCGACAGACATGGCTACACTTAAAGTTGCCTTTTATTTCTGAGTCTCATCTGTAGCATATTCTTTTAGCTGCATCCAGGACAGTTGTGCAGCGAGTCGTGGACGTACATATCACACTCACTGCAGAACACGCTCTGGCAGGTGGTGCACTCGTACGCGGCGCCTTCACTGCCTAGTCCCAGAGGCAACAGGCAGCCAAAGCACTTCTTCTGGACCAGTTCCGGCGATACCTTGGCTCCTTTCTCGCCGACCACTCCAGACCGCAGCAAGTGCTGCGTAAACTTGGCCACTGGGAACAAGTGGTGGTAGGACCGCGCGAGATGCGGCGACGAGACCAGCGGCAGGTTGCACACCTGACAGGTAGTCGGTAGGTCGCAGCTCTTGGACTTGCAGCGCGGACAGACATACCCCACGGTTGTGAACGCTTGGTGGCATGTGCAGAGCGACAGCGCTCCACTGCGCCGCTGCGGGAACCCCATCTCCACGAGCGTCGCAAAGCGCGACGCCGCTGTCGCTACAGTGGGCGACGGGAAAGTGAAGGCCGTCATGAGTCTCTTCATGTGGTCGGCGTCCACTGCGACGTGGTAGGTTCCGTCCGTGCCGTCCGCAATGCGGCGCAGCAAGTGCATTTCGGCTCCGATGCCAATGAACGACACGCGGACGTTCTCGCGCTTGAGCGACGCGAGCGTCTGGAAGATGTCGCCCGGGTCGGCCGTCACGAGGTTACCATAGACCACGACGACCTCTCGACTGCCATAGGCGGGCACCGTCTTCAACGAGCTCTTGGCGATCTCCAGCGCGTTCTGCAGCGACGGCTCCTTGTCCACCGCCAGCGCCGCAGCGATGCGCTCCATGTGCGTCTTTGGGTTGCCCGATAGCTCGCTGAGCTTCTCGGCCGTCATGCCTTTGATGCCGATCACACCCAGCTGGGAGATGGGGTTTTGGTCGAAATAGTCCTTGACGAACTGCTGCAGCACCTCGGAGACGCAGCCCAGGCGGTGCGGCTTCCAGTCCTTGGTGGCCATGCCACGGGATAGGTCCATCACCACGTACGTGTAGCGGATCAGTCCCTTGCGCACGTTGCGCGCGATCTCCAGTCGTCTACAGTTGGTCACATATAACGTAAAGTACCGGATTAGTGCATTACGCTAATGAAAATCCGCACGAGACCAGTTTAGTGCACACCGCTGCCGCTGCTGCTTGGTGACCGCCTGGTCGATCTTGAGGTTGCCCGAGTCGTCCTCCTGGATCACGTCCCAGCTGCGCTCCAGCGCGCCCTCCCACGCATAGCCAGATCCTGAGGCAGCAGATACAACCGATCAGTTCCGTGCGCAATGAGCAGAGTCTTCCGCGAGGCTCACCTTCCTCCTCCATTCTGAAAAAAAGGGTGTAAAATTTGGGTACGTTCACAGGTGGTATAATGTGGACCCCACAATTATATCCAACCACAGATTGTGGATAATCGCCAAGATATTGTTATGTAGCCATGCCAAGTTGAAGTGGATAAGTTACTGGGGAGGAGAGCTCTCCATAAATCACGGGCCTACGCGTCCATTTCAGACGAAGAACGTGGTGGCCTTGCGCGTCTCTGGTGCTGATGCCGCCAAGGGGCTTTCACAGACAGACGAGTACGCGACCGACGGAGACGAGGACGAGGACGACGGCTCAATGCCCAACGAGCTGGTGGAAAACACGGACAGGTGCTGCATCTCAATGGTGCGGATGTTGTTGGGCTCCAACACACCAACGCTCAGCGACGAGAACCTCTGGTCCTGCGAGGAGGACTCGCAGCTGTAGTCGCTCTCGCCCGTCGCGAGGTGGACGCTATGCCGAAAGCTGGGGCCGCCCTGGATGTCGAACAGCTTCTCCTGCACGAACTCTGCCAGTCGAGTGGCGTACTCGTTGGGAGGCACGGCGCTCACGTCGTGGGTGTCTTTGCACAGCAACAGGCCCAGGAGCCACCGCTGCACTGTCCAGCGCCAGTTGTAGCGCTGCAGCATGTCCACGATGCCCACGTAGTAGACTTCCTTGCGGTCGTGAGATAAGAGTCCGTTTTGATACGTCGTGTGGCTCTCGGGGTCGTTGTACCGAACCCCGAGCAGGATGCTGTAGTCGATGATGCCGCGGCTGGCGAGGAACACGACGTCACTGCACAGTTGGTCCTGCTGCAGGGCCGTGTTCGCATACGACAAGGAGAGACCCGAGCTGATCTTGAGAAAGTCGATGTCCATCAAGAGCTGGCCGATGGGCTCCCTGTTGTTGGAAAGCTGGATAAGCTTCTCCATTTCCGCGGCGTTTACTGCCTGTCGTCGGTCTCGGTTACCCTTCAGGTCGAACCGCTGATCGACAGCCCCACCGTTGAACAAGTTCTGCATCACTACGAAGTACATGCGGCGTTTTCCGATGGGGAGGGTGATGGAGTGACAACCAAAGTAGCGGCACAGCATCGACTTCGGGTTGGACTGCAAGTACTCATGGTAGTGCGGCCTGTTGCGTATTACGGACAGCAGAAACTTGATTAGCGAATTGAAGGTCACGCAAATGTCAAGAAATCGGTGCTACGTACAAGATGGCTCGCAAAGTGTCGAATTCTTCCTTGGGCACACTTTTCACCATGAACTGCCGATTTGCTGTTCTCACACAAAACGGTTAGCATTTGCGTTCACAGCATGGAGAAAGGAAGAGCAACGCACCCGTGAAGTAGAAGATGTTGCCACTTTTGCCCTCCGATCCGCACTCGCTCAAAATTTGTGACGGATCAAACGATTCTCTGTAAAACTCGGGGTCAATGTTGAACTGCGCTCGGATGCACTGAAAAATCTTTGGCGCGCAGTCGCGAAAGTTTAGCAAGGTGCCATTCTTCGTTCCGATGACGACGATACCACTGCTCACCACGCGATTGTAGTCATTGTAGCTGATGTTCGAGTAGCAGTCACCGACATCAACTGCGGCCTCTGTGTTTGACCCTGTGAACTCGGAGCTTGCACTACCTGTTAAATCCTTTTTTTCAGCAGCTTGCAACAGCTCAATTGACCGTCGAATGGCCATCGCCATGTACCGCATCACATCCATACGAAGCTTGATTGAGACGTCGATCTTGGCATTGGGGTCGCTGTTGGGTTCGGTTTCACCACCACTGGGCATAGACGTCAGAGTCGCTGCTCCAGCTTCGATTTGTGAGATCGTGGCTCGCATTGGATTGCTGGGGCTTCCGCCGCCGATTGTGCTTTCATCTATCGTCGGCGGTGCCTTGAAAACACCGGCATCTCGGCAGAAGAGAGCAAACAACGTTAATGTCTCGAGCACAAGTGAGAGCTGGTCCAGCGCGTTGGGCGTCATTCTGCCGAACTCAGTTCCTAGCTGTACGAGGTAGATAACAAAGGCTATCATCGTGTGGATCGCGAATACTCCCAGGTAAGGTAAAATGCGCTTGGCCATCGCCCTCGTCGTCGCGTGCGCGAGATTTTCAAGGATTCGTGAGCGACGCCAGGACTGGAAAAACGCGAATCCGAAGTAGAGCAGCACGAGGTAGGCTGGCAAGTCGAAGTACAGCACGACGTTCGCAGTGAGGTTCGACTGGAATTTCCCGAGAATGTAGCGGAAAACGAGGCAGTAGATCAACGAAAGCGGCCAGGCGTAGATGTGGTGCTTGACGTTGTCGGCGTTGAACGGCAGGAACGGGTTCGACAGCGAGAAGATCAGATCGAGTGCCAGCATGAGAAACCAAAGCGTAGCGGACGTGCTGAAGAAAAAGTAGCACCAGAAGAAGAACGGTACATACGCCTCCAAAGCGCCAGCGTCATGACCCAACTCTTCGTTGGCTATCCTGCTCAGAGTGGCCGGCAAGGGGCCGCCGAGATCGTCCGGGTCCAGTACAATGTACCACGCGTGCAGTCCGACGCGCATGATGCTGGCAATGCTGACACTCATGAAGATGCACATGAGCACCATGCCGGGGTGTACCCTCGAGCTCGGATACTTGACGAAAAAGAAGATCATGGCTCCACTCGACACCAGCCCCGACACGAGTGCCGTGAGCTGCCAGGCGATGAAAAGGTGGTCCATTGTCGGGCCTCCTGTGGTTGCTCTCTCTGTTCGTGACCAACGACTTGAGAGCTTTGTTCGATGCAAATGAGCACCTCGACACGAATGCCACGCGCGACTCGAGCGAAAAGTGTCGTTTTTTTTCTATTAGTTCGCCAACGAATGAAGACGCGATGAGGTGCTCTGGGAGCGGGGGAAACGCTTAATGGCAAGAGAAACATGCCAGCACTGCGCTGGCTGGCTCAACGGGCGACCGGGGACTGTTTCGTCCAGCACGAAGGTTCGCTTTTCTATTTTTTTCTTGGTCAGCTTTTGGTTGAGTTCTACCGATCGATGGGGTTTCCAGTCGTGAGTTTAACTAAACGTAGTGCCACCGATGCAGAAGGAACACGGCGCGAGCGTTCTCAGTTCATGACAACAACTTTTGAGGCCAATACATTTTCCAATGCGAGATTGCGATGACGGCGAGGCTATCGAGGCCGCCGATTTAGCATCGTGCAACGCAGGCAAAGCTCAACCATGTGGGTAGTGTGATCAGGCCCTGTCGTGAGCGGATCGCTGGACGCAAAGGCTGGCAAGCAGTTGCCGCTGAGAAAGGCGAAGCAGAGCAAACAACGCGAGCTCAACGACTGCTCCGGACCGAATGAAGCGTGCGTGGGGCTGGTTCGTCGCCAGTTTCAGTGAATAGCTACTTTCAATGTAGAAGGCGAGCCACGTCGTCTGATTTGTGTATCCGCAGTTGATAGCGTCCTGATTGAGCATGCGAGAGGTAGAAGTTGGCAGGTGGTGGAGTGACTCAACTTGCATCCACCTCCGGTCTTCTTCAAATCGATGGCTCAGCCCTGGCCGAATTAAGTTAAACTGCATTCGAGAGTCGAGAGTGAGCGGCGACCACCAACTCGGCTGCCAAAGTACTGAGCTGAGCCTTTGGCCCATGCGATTCCTTCAACTTCAACTTGGGTGTACTACACACACACGGATCTTGAAAGGACGCCGTCAAAAGATACTTTTTTTGGTGCTCGAGTCTCCATTGCACTCGGACCTATTCCATCCGTCTGCGAGCAATGGGGGCGGCGAACGGCACTCAGTTCCGCCTCGTGGACGCGGAGGTGGAGCTGCGTCGCGAGACGAGGGACTTTGCACGATGTGCGTTCTGTCAATTGGAGCCTTGGATGCTGACGACGAACTAACACACCACGACTGAGAACAGGGACGCTAGCGGACGTGGAGGAGCTGCATCGCCGCTTCAAGAAAACCTTTGGCTTTGCCGTCACTGCGAGCCAATTCGAGAGCCTGCTGCTGCTCAAGGCGCCCGAAAGTGTCGGGATCGAGGAAATTTTCGAGGTTCTGGACGCCAACCGCGATGGCCGCGTGGATGGATTGGAACTGCTTGCAGCGCTGGCTTGCGTGTGCCGCGCGACATTCGAGGACAAAGCCAGATGTGCGTCTGGTATTACGGCTTTTCACTAGTTTCAGGGATCTCCACGCTGATGGTTTTTTGCTTTTCGTCTTCGTAGTCACCTTCGATCTCTTTGACTTCAACCACAATGGCTCGTTATCGCTGGCCGAACTGGTTCGTTCCGAGTTTGCATCGGCTACTTGTTGCTACTTGTACCGACATTTGCATTCTTTTTGTTTGTAGGCACTTTTGATGAAGTCGGTTTTGATGGGCATGACGCTTTTAACAGGGGGTGGGTCTGAAAATTCGTCTTCTACCGCGCCACAGTCCGCCCCAGACGCGAGTAGTTCCATGGAGGCTATGCTGCTATGCCTCGGTCTCGCGGAAAACGCTTTTTCGCACGTGGACAAGGCGACGGCTGTGCTCGGGTTTGAAGACTTCATCGCGTGGGCACGTAGCAACCGAGAGTTCATGCTGCAGGTTGAACGCTTTCGACTCATCGCTGAAAAAGCTGTGGGGTTTGAGGATGCACTCTCACTCCCGGATGGCAGTGACGATGACTCGGATCTGGACGTGGAGGACCTGGGAAGTCCCGACAAAAGTCAAGATGCAGGTATTGCAGCACAGTTTGGTGACAACCGAAAGTGGGCGGAGCTCCCGCCACCGTGGATGATTGAGCCTACTTTGCAGCACAATGGTGGCTCATCAACCTGCAAGGATAATGGAATGCCACCGCCTGCAAACTTGCAGCTAGAATGGGTGTACGGCACCAGCGGACCTTCAGTCCGAAACGCGTGTCGCCTACTAACAACAGGCGAAGCAGTGTATTTTGTTGGAAGTTACGTTGTATTGTATAGTTCCGAACGCCACGAGCAGCGCTACTACCGAGGACACAGACGCCCGATTGGATGTCTAGATGTGAACGCCAGCGGGGAGATCGTTGCAACAGGAGATGCGTGCGCTTCCAGTACGACAGATAACAAAGGAGGTTCCGAGATTCACGTGTGGAATGCCCTTACACTCCAGTGCCTCGCAGTACTGCGCAACTTTCACCCAGCGGGGGTCGCTCACGTTAGTTTTCCTGCTGCTGCGTCGGCAGCTACTGCCACACTTCGACAAACGCAAGCGCTGTCACTCGGGGAACGTAGTGGCGCGGGTGGAAATTCATCTGCGGTACTGAGTAGTAACTTGATGAAGAAGAAGCCGCAAGAGACCGAGGCGTTGATTGCGTCCATAGGTAGTGACGATGGTGCATCCATGGCCTTGTGGAACTGGCAAAAAGAAGCTGTCGTAGCATCCGGCCGGGCTCACCCGGCAGCAACAGGAAGGAGAGCTAGAACCAGTGGAAGCGGCAAACGACCGCTAGCACTTGCTCTGAACGAAGACGGCGACGAGATTGTCGTCGTTGGTGCACACTTTGTGGTGTTTCATCACGTCGGCGGCCGGTTTTTCAAGCACAAGAAACCGCATTGGCACGGAACCGCCGACCCACCATTGCACACAGTACCTGCGTGCTTGAGCGCAGTGTACTATGGCATACAAACTGCTGTTGTTGGAACAGCGCGTGGCGAACTATTACTCTTTGAACGGCACGTTCTAACGCGCTGTATTCAAGCGCATGATACGCAGACCAGCGTCAACGTGTGTCTGCTGTCGTGTCAGTCCATGGTTCTTTTCTCAGCCGGCAAGGATGGCCAAATCAAGCAATGGGACTCCACCCTACGCCCGATAGGACAATCACTCGATCTCCACGCTCTGCTTCAAGTCCCAGAGTTAACCTCGTCATCTTCTCTGAAGTCTTTATCCCCCGCTAGCCGTGAAAGCATGCTGGAAGGTGACGACTTTCGCATTTCTTCTCTGGATTATGACGCCCAACGGAGACGTTTCCTCGTTGCTACTCGAGCAGGGAACATTTTCGAGATTGATGACGAAGTATCAGCCTCTTCCTCAAACCAAACTGGAGCAAATAACTTAAACAACACTTTTCGATGGACCATTGTTGCTTCAGGGCATACTGGACAACCTACGCGTAGTATCGCTACTGCGAGTACAACCGGTGGATGTTTTGCTTCGTGCGGTGTCGGAGAACGCTTTGTTAAACTTTGGAGCCTCCGTCGTCGGTCATTTGTTCAGCACCTGCGCTTTCCTGGGGTCACTGCAGCCCCAAGCGCTTTGGAGTTTAGTGGTGACGGAGAGCGTCTCGCTGTAGGCAGCGAAGATGGAACGGTGATGCTTGTGCGGCGCGCTGGTGCGGCATCAAGCAGCGTCATGACGATTGAGTCCACGATGAAAAACACGAGTTCAGCTGTGATTGCGATGCGATTTGGGCCTTTGAAAGCGGAGCCGTTGCTTGCAGTGACACGAGACAATGGACTCATTTACCTGTACAGACTCGAGCCTGGAAGTCGACGTTTTTCTCGGTACATGCTTTTACAGCCTCAAGCTGGTGATGGCACTGCCGGGAGCTCGTACGAGATAACACCCGCTCATGCGCTAGACTTCAGCGTTGATGGAGCTTTCCTCCGAACGCAGCATGGTAACTCGATGTTGTACTTCTGGGACCTCCGTCAACGCGCGGGTACGCGCGTGACTTCAATGGCCATAATGCGTGACGTGCAATGGCATACTCACAGCACTTCTATCGGGTGGAACGTTGGTGGGTTGCCGATCGGCTCCCGAGGAAGTGAAGGTGGAGTTTGCGTCGTGGGTAACACTACTCGAGGTTTGGCACTTGTCCTCAACAGCGATGGTGATATCCACCTGACACCGTTTCCGTGTCCGCCACTGGTCTCAGCTACTGGAGATAGTTCCCAACATTTTTGGTTGTCCAGAAGTGTGCCTAAAGCGCACCTTGCACAGCAGGCTTCGCTATTCTGCTTACCCTCGTGCCAACCTCCATTGTTCGGAGACTTCGCTCTCCGGGGAAGTATCGCTATCACGAGCAGTCAACTCGGCCCAGCAATTTGCCAGTGGCGCGTGGAGAAGGAGCTCGGCGATGTTCAGCCTCGACCGGCATGTCTCTATGACCAAGCACTTCGTAAACGATTGCAGGTGCTAGGACTGAAAGATGCCTACTTCGGTTATGGATTGTCAATTGATGGCGATCAAGACGTACTTGCACGTCAGCGCGTTGTGACACAAAAAACTGGTGGGAATGTCTCTCATGCTGTAGTTGTGCGAGGCCTCTCTGGAAACTCGATTCAGCGCTCTGAAGCACCCGATCTAGCACTGACTTTGTCTTACGTGTACGGATTCAACCACCGCAGCATGAGTGTGAACCAGTCGTTAGCGTGTCTTGGGAACGGATCCTACGTGTATGGAGTGGGGCCACTGCTGGTTGTGCGGCATTTAAATTCTTTTGGAACTCGACAGCGCGTGGTCACCTCTCGGCTTCTACACTCGGTGTCATGCATTGTGAAACACCCTTCCGAGTCTGTACTAGCTGTTGGAAGCCGGCGAGACGACCGCGTTGTACTTCTGCGCACGGAAAAGTCTCCTGCTTCTGGTATTTCTACAGGTGAATCATTCCACCAGGTCGCAACACTCAAGGCGAGCGTCATTCCTTCCACGCCGGCAAATGATAAGCAAACTCTCATTAGTGTGGACTTTTGTGACTCCAATGACAGCAGCTATCGAACTGTCCAAAGCGACTTGGCTGCTGTTGTCTGGAAAAGTGCTCTCGGTCACGTGCATACTCTGGCGTTCTACGCCTGGAAGCGTCAGCTCTCTTTGGCGTACACGACCATGACACGTTTGCCCGTACTCTTCGGTAAATTTGCGGGATCTTTAGACACTGGAGTGCAATTTGTAAGCGGCGGAGTTGACCATGTTACGTTCTGGCGGTTGAACCCGGCGACAGGGCACGTGACAGCTCAGCAAGGCGTGTTTGGTCGTCATGCTCTGGTGCAAACCATGCTATGTGCTGTTCATGTTACTCCTTTCGTGCTGACAGGAGGCGAAGATGGCTCACTCGTTGTTTGGGAGAGTGGAGTAGCAGCCCACACGGTTCACGCATCGAGTACGACCAGACATAGTTCAGGCGGGGATGGAGTTGTGGAGTTGAAACACTTACAAACTTCACAAGTAGTGCTAGGCGCCTTACGCAACGGATCACTCGTGATTTGGAAGTACACAAGTGCACGTAGCCCCACTCATGGGGCCAGAGCGCCTGGTATCCGAATTCAGGCTAACACTTTCCTGCAGCTCACGCGTGTCGTTGCGGTATTTGATGGTTCAAAGCCTACCTCTGCCAATTCATTGTCGCCACTATTCAACAGCACGCCTTTCAACTACCCGCCTCCGATCGATGAAAAGTATGTGCAGGGCATGTGCCTACTGGATGATGCAGCGGTAGCAGCCGTCATACTGAACAATGGGGAAGTGTTTTCTGTCGATCTAGAGTCGATCCTCGAGGATTCTATCGCAACGAACCAAACTGTAGCTGAAGTTGGCGAGAAAGCGCGAGTTCTTTTGGACTTCAGCAGCGAGATAAGTGATATAGCGCTGCATCCCAGAGATCTGCGATGGGCGTCTGCTAGCGCTGACGGACATGTGTACGTATGGAATCTTCACACAAATCTGTTGTTGCACCAGCAAGCAATGCCAAGTGCTCCACGAGCGCTAGCATGGAGTGCTACAGGGGATCACTTAGCCGTGTCTCTTTTCGATGGCACTGTTGCAATTCTGGATGGGGCGACGCTCGAGCCACTACTTCATTTCACTTGCGGCGACACCGAAAACAGTTCGAACGGACAGACAAGGAGTGTTATTTTTTCGAAATGGTGTACTTTGGTGAAGTACTCTCCGTTATGTGGTCAAGCGGGGTCGAATGTAAGGCGGAATTGGCTGGCACTAGCCTGTCGAGACTACAGCATTTACGTTTACTCCTGGGAAAGCACAGAAGCAAACGCTTCACCGCCAGTGTATACGCTGGATCATACCTTTGTAGGCCACACAGCCCCAATCGAGGCTTTGGACTTCTCTTTGGATGGCGAGTGGCTTCAGTCTGCGACTTCAAGCAATGCTAGACAACTTCTCCGGTGGTCTCTTCAGAAGAATTCAACTTCAAAGGAAAATGGTGCTTCCACCACAGATATGTCAGCAGGATGGGGTCTACTGGACGATGCATGGGCTTCTTGGACCCCGACATTTGCGGGCCCAGTTGAGGGACTTGCAGAATGTTGTGGAATCGGAAAGTCGACGTCCTTGGTACGCATCAACAGCAGCGAAGGTACAAGTGCCAAAGATTCCGATAGTGCTCCTTCAAATATGAAGAATTGGAGCTCGCCGCTGCCAACGATAGTGGTGGGGCTTGATGATGGTCACTTAATGCTTGCTTGGTACCCACTTACCCGTGGAGATGTCACCACCCCTGCGATTTTATCAGAGTTAGATGGCTCCACCGACCCCGCGGTTGTCACGAAAGAGTACACGGGGTGTTTTTCTCGAGGCTCACAGATACGCCGAGTAGCTTTCAGCTTCGCAAACGCATTTGTCGTCGCACTCGCAAGAAATTCAAGTGGATCTACGCAGGTGGTAGTGTGGAAGACCGACTACGACGATGAATTGCGTCTGCGGCAACGATTTGCGTTGAAATCTGCAGTATCTTTAGAGGCTAGCCCGAGCTGGTACACTAGTCCTGCTGACCGGGCACTCTTTGAGGAGTGCATCAGAGCGCAACGTACCAGAGAACCAGTTTTCAAGGGCCTTCAGCAAAACCAAGTGCTTGAAGAGGAAGACGATAAGTGGACAGCGACAGATAGTTCACTCGTCAGTGATAAATGGCTCTACTTGGAGTTTGTCTATGGCCTTAACCTTGGCGCCACAGGCAGTCAAAATGTTTTCTACGCCGACGATGCTTGGGAAATTGTGTATACAGCTGGAGCCTGCGGCATTGTGTACAACACGAAGACGCAAACGCAGCTACTCAACTACAATGCAGACTCTGGACGTCACACCGTGATATCTGCAATGGCTGTGCATCCGAAAGGAGACCTGGTCGCCTCGGGTGAGTGCCTTGTGATAGCTCCGTGGCCGTCGCAAGCTCAACACGTGCCCGAAATCGTGATATGGGATGCAAACAGTGGCAGCACAGTCCTTCGGGTAGCCACGAAACATCGGCCTGGTGTGTTGCTGCTGGACTTTAGCCCCGATGGCCATCGACTTGCATCGATTGGTATGGAACCGGACCACACTTTGGCGATCTACGCAATCTCTGGAGGTCAGGATGGAGGCGGAAGGCTCCGCGCGACTTTACTAGTGACCTGCAAGACGTCAACCCGGAGAGTGTGGGGCTTGAGTTTCGGCGAAGACGGCGAGCTAGTGACGTGCGGCGACCAACACATTCTGTTCTGGCAGCAAGGCACGATAAGTACAGGACGAGGTGGTGATGAAGACACACGCCCGATCGGCTTAAAAAGTGGCCTTCTAACAAGTCACAAGGAGTGCAATCCGCAGGTCACATTGCTACAGATCGTGCACGTACCTGGTCGAGCTCGAATTGTCGTGTCCAGCCAGGCAGATGGGAGTTTATACCTTTGGAAAGACCGCGTTTGTACGGTTGTTCGACGAGATGCTCATGGAGACGCCCCGATTCCAGCACTGGCAGTCGATCGGAAGCAATCGCTGCTGTATTCGGCAGGTGCCGATTCCCGTATCTGTGTGTGGAATGCTCAGCTCGAGCTTGTTCGAGTGGTGGCCGACATTGCACAGCTCAATGTTGGGTGTCTGGGTTCGCTCCCGCTAACAAGCACCAAGCTTCAGTCTCTAGCTGTTCGTGATGGCCACGTGCTGTTTACAACTGCCGGAAGTGAAGTTTGTGAGCTCGTGGAGGCTGCTTCATCGCAGCAGAAGGCACTTTCGGGAAAAGATTGGCGCCTTCATGTGTACATTCGTGGTCATGCTAATGGTCAATTGAGCGGTCTAGCTGTGCATCCTTGTAAACGCGCTCAGTTCGCGTCCGCTGGAGACGACAGCATTGTGCGGCTTTGGGACGCAGCGACTCGCTCGCTGCTAGCCTTTCACCGCTGGGCGTTTGCTTCGGAGTTCGCGACAAGTGGTGACGATGAACTGCGAGCGTTGAGCTTCTCCTCGGACGGCAAACATCTCGCTGTAGGTACTTTGGACGGAGTCGTTCGCGTACTCACCGCTGCATTGGATGCTGTCATTACGCAGTGGAGCTGCTGGCAAGAGCGACAACAAGGTCACGGCGTTTTGACGCTGCAGTACTCGCTCGACGGGAAGTTGCTTGCTGTGGGGTGTCAAGATGGCAGCGTACACGTGTACAATGCCGCCAGTTATCGCAAGATCACCGTGTTACGAGGAGCTATGCAAACTGCAGACATCGTTCGCCTTGACTTCGCTCGAGACCGAGCGGTGCTTCGTGTGCAGTGCAGTAGCGGCACTAACGACCAAGAACTCCGATTCTGGGAACTAGGCACCTGGAAGGCGCTTTCTACCATCCAAGTGCGTGACGTTCACTGGGAATCCAAACGATATCCGTCCCTCGTGAATGGCACGACGCAGAGCGAAGACTTCAATGGAGCAGCGATGGCCGTCGACGGCCACGCGACGCTCGTGACTAACTGGGCCGTCACCAAGAACGAACATTTCCTGCTTTCAGTCGGAGGTGCCGATCGCGTCGTGTGTCAATTTCGTCTTCCACCTCGCACAACAACAAGCACTGCAATATAATGTCCACCAGTGTCCATCAAAACGTCCACAACTCTATATAGTGTTAATATCATCTATCACATATTAAAGGGTCGATATACCTTTGTTATTTATTACCCCTCATTATTGATAATGGAGACCGACACCACCATGGACACCAAGGACTCCGCTACGCACGCCGCTACAGCGACAACCACGCACGATATCATTGCGAACGCCGCAGATAATGAAGACGAGATGCCGCTCTTGTTCATGGACCAATTGCCGGCCAATTTCACGCAGAACGCGCAGCTGGCGGCCTTGGCGACGTTCATGGCCGACAGCGACGACGACGCGGCCGACGAGGACCAAAACGGAGCTTCAGAGGCCGGAAACGGCAGCAAACAGCGTCGCCAGAGACACCACAAGGTCAACAGATTAAAGAGAAGGCAAGAACCTTATGCCAAGCCTGTGCCAAGTGGAAAAATGCGCACAAACACGAAAAAGCGGGACGAGACCAAGTGCAGCGACACCAAGGAGCTGCAGCTCTTCCTGTCGCTATTCCATGTTAGCTAAAGAGTTAAGAGAGGCAGGACAGTGTTTGGCATCCACGAAACCGAGTTGTAGAGGTGGACGGGGCTCAAAAACTTCGGTATATTGAACTTTACTGCTCGGAGGCGGGGACGGGTGGTTGGTACAGCTCGCTGATGCGTGCGGCCCACGCGAGGTGCTGGTCGTTGTCGAGCTGTCGACGTGGCGGAGGGGAGGGTGGGGGTTTCTTCACGACACGCTTGGATGGTCGAAATCCGGGACCACTGGACGTGCCAGACTTGGCCGGAGCTCGTCGCTGGCGGTGCAGCAACCGCTCGATGCCTGGCGAGACCTCGCTAGTGGCCCAGTACGGCTTGGACTTGGTGGGTCGACGAGGATTGTCAGTGTTGTGCTTGGTTCTGGGAACGAAGTGCGACGGAGTGTCTTGGTTCGAGACCACTTGCTGCACGAATTCATTCATGAAAAAGCGCTGTTGAAGTCGAAGTGCACGGTCCATTTCAGTCTCGACAGTCTGGTCTGCGTGCTCATTTGCTTCGGGTTCTTCAGCTGGAGCTTCGTTTCCATCTCCTTCGCCGTAGTGCGGTGGGAGATCGTCCAAATGCTCGTCGTTTCGGCTCACCCTTAGATGACGATCGTCGTACTGAGACGCAGCGTGGACTCGGGGATCAGCTGGTTGTTGGTTGTTCTCCGATTGAAGCAGATTTGGAGGCACGAAGGCCAGCGACGACTTTATTCGTTGGCGTATGGTTGATCGAGCGCTTGGCTTTCCTGTGCTGGATTTAGGCAGTGAGGCACTGGAGGCAACACCAGAGACCGTCCGTCCTACGTTAGACTTCTCACCTCCTGTCAATCCGAAAGAAAAGCTCGGTCCTTGCTGGAAGGTGAGTTTATCGCCCTGGTTGATGTCATACGTGCCCACACCTAAGGAATATCAATGACAGTCTCAGTTAGTGGATCCTTCTACACGATGCAGTGCAAAGAAGTACTTCCTTGTGAGCTCATTTCTTACCTGGAGCCTCCTTTGACATGAAGAGTGATCGGAGGTCGGCGGCTTTACTGCTCGGTGACTTGCTCGCTAATTTGGCGATGCTGGACTTGGTCTCAGGAATGGATGGCGAGAATGCCCAGTATGATGGTGTTGTTATTGCGTATGGTGGAGGGAAATGCGTTTGAGCTGTACTGCTTTCACTTTGCACGTCGCTTTCGTCAGGAACTGTTGACTCCGGGTATGGCGGTGGAAATCGAGGCGCATCATGCTGCGGGCGAACCGTGTTTTCATCTCGAGACTGTGGAGAAGTAGGGACCATTAAACTTTGATCGATTGTTTGGATCTGGATTGCTTGTAGTGCATCGATGAAATGCTTCAACTTCCCGGACATTGCTGTGTCAACATCAATGTCGTTTTCAAGCTGCTCCATGGTACAAGCAAAATGGTTAAGACGAAGCATCATTATCCGAGGCAAGCGTGTCCACGTACCATTAGGAGGACACTCTCATAGCAAGCTACAGCAGCGAGGTATGTGGCACGGATTGCTGGACTCAACGTAAATATCTTCGCATCAGTGTCGACTTCTGAATCAATATTTGGCAACGTTTGACGGAGCTGAGCTATGGCCGACTCCAGTTGCTGCTGCAGTTGACTTGCAGGTTTCTCACACTCGTCACCGATTTCCTCGGTCATTGATGGTTCCTGGAACAAATCGCTTTCAGTGGGTGTTTCATTGATGCCTGATTCAGATGCGCTCGGCAAACTCCCATGAGCTACTTCGACAGATGCGGTCTCTCCAGCTTCGATGGGTGTTTTAGAGTTCTGCACTGTTGTCTCTGGTTCTGCCGCAGAAACGACCTTGGAGGAGCTTCTTGAGCGCTTACCAACAATTGTCTTTCGTTTCGCTGGAACTGGATCCGGCATCGAAGGAAGAAGTGACTTCGTTGACTTCATTGATCTCTCTACTGCTATTATCTCGATCAAGAAGCGAAAAAATACGAGTCGTTGTGCACAAATCACACTTGAAAGCTGAGTCTTTGCAATTAACTCTACCTGTCATCAACAGCACACGCGTGTTTCTGAGCACTGATCATGTGAATTGATTCAATACACAGCAAACGAACTTACCGGTAGAAAGATCATGAAGTTTTTGTAATCGTCGTAATCTTCTGTCACCATTGTAGCTTCGCTTACAGCAATACAGCTTAGTAGATCGTGAGCAAGCTCCTCGGGTAATCGTAACTTCTGCCTTATTGGCACATCGAAAGGTTCTTTAAGATGATGATTGGAAAGCTGTACCACCAAACTCTGCAGCTTGGACGAAAGGGGAAATAATGTGAGTTGCTTCTGGAGATGGCGGCTTACAATTGCCAGCTTCTCCTCATTCAGGTGTCGCTTAGTGATCTTCATTACTAAACTTCGAAGTTGCGGTAATTGTCCGAACGGTATAAACCAACTCGCTTGTAACTGCGTGTTCATCGATACACCTTCAGCAATCGAACTAACTTGTTCAAAACCAAGAGGAGAGACCAACGTTGCTTTTCGACCTCTGGAGTTTGACTCTGCAACATCTTGAGGGTCGAACAACTCGCGGAGAAGATGTTCAAGTTCCCATTGCGTGACAAAAACGCCTTGCACTGGAGGATTAACAGGATCTTCAACTTCTTCCAGTGCTGCAGCGTGAAGATGGCGAAAGCATTTGCAGGTTTCGTCGAGCGCTTTCTTCGAACAAAAACGAACTTGGGTTAGCGATAGACCAGCTAGTTCGAAGGGAGGCATAGTCGGAGGTTGTGTTTTAGGCTGTCGAGAAGCCTTGGTTCGCCCCCGTCTTGTTGCCATGTTGTTCGCAGCAGCATTACGCAGAATTCGCTCGCGATATCGTTGTTGGCTTGCCTGAATTTGCTCGTCGAGTTTTCTTTCTCGATCTAGTTTCGCTTGCAATGAGCTCTTCGATGAGACGGAATCCCTGGGAGAATTCGCAGACGTTTGGTTGTCCGCCTGTGGATCGTCATTGCCATCGCCTTCATCATAACGAGGCCCGAAAATTTGTGCCCACATCGCCTTCGTGTCAGGAGCAAAGTCTGCTGTCAATGACTCCATGAAACCAGTTGGCTTTGTGGCAAGAGACTCGGAGCTCTGCTGGGGTGTCAACTCCGCTTCGTTATGCTCAGCGTTCGACGGCGCGCTATCGTCTTGCTGAGAAATTTCACTAAAAGATTGTGGTTCGTTGTGTGCTTCAGTCAGTGCGACTTGATCGGGTAGAGTAGAAAGCCGTGGCTCAGAGTAAGGAGGACACTTCTCACTTTGGTTTGTCGCGGCTTCAGTCGATTCGGTATTTTTCTTCTCGCTCTCAGCTTGCAAAGTCTCCTGCGTAATTGAAGTGTTGTCAGCGCTTTTCGGTAGCACTGCTTCTTGCTTCGCAGTTTTCCCCTCAGATTCATCCTCTACCGATTCTGCCGATATAGTCTGAAGTCCTGCGTTGCTTGACTGTACCGATGGTGCAACTGACTCAACAGGGTCAGCGGATGGAGGAGGTGGCAGTAAAGCACTTGGCTCAGCATTAGGCTGACTTTCATCGTTTTGGTTCGCTGTCGATGTACTTGGCTCGTCGGAGTTTGAATCTGCAGGGACTTCTGCCAGCGCTTCTTCTGCAATTTGAAGGGGGCTGTCACCGTCGGTAAACTCTGTCGGAACCTTTGTGACGGCATCTCCGCCGACCTCTTCCTGCCCTTCGTTGTTGTCCACCTCAGCACTGACCATCCATCCCTCGTGTCGCGATTCAAGTTTGCCACTCGCACAGGAATCGCGGTCGGCCACCCAAGGATAGCAGCCGCTGTACTAGAAATACTCGAGCGGCGTTGCTCCAGGTCGTTTCAAGTCCAGCGTGAAAGTTGTTCAAATGCTTGTTCGGTTAGCTAAAAAAGTTACTTCACACTCATCATGCCCGACTCCTGGCTACATCCCTTTGTGCTGTCCGCGCCGTAGCCCTTCGCTTCTTCCTAAAGCTTTCGCCTACTTGTTGAATTCCCACCGGTGCTCACGAGTCGAATAGTTGCGGTGGCTCATTCCAGTGGCGGCTCGGGGAACGGTTCGTTCGTGAGCAAGTAGCGCCAAATGAGCCAGCCGAAGCACTCGACGTGCAGCGTCACACGGTGGCCATTGCCGAACATGATGACCATGGATCCAGCCAGCGGCGGCGTCGACTTGGTGGTCCACGAAATAAAGTACAGGTTGGACGTTGGCGAGAAGGGCTGAATGTCAAACTCCGAGAATCGATCGCCTGGTGGCAGGCGGAATAGCCACGCCCAGAACGAGCGGATCTTGCCCTTGTTGCGCATACGCAACGACGTGCGCCAGAAGTCCTTGATACTCTCGATACCATAGTAGCAGCGCGATGGCATTGACACGGCCAGCACCGAGTTTAAGTCCCAGATCGAGTCCGCGTCAAGCACAAAGTCCTTGGGAAGACTCTGAGTGAAAATCTCTTTGATCTTGAGCAGAATGTCCATCTGAATACCGCGCGTTAACGACGTACGCTGTTCCTCGTCCAGCTCCGTGTTCTTCACCAGCATCTCCGATAGAGCCTGGTTCTCTGCGGCGAGTGACTCCGCCTTGTGCTGGAGATACTCCAATTTCAGCGCCTGTCGTTGACGACACTTTTTTACGGCTGCGCGGTTGCGCTCGCGCTTCTGCTCCGACGAGTAGTTCATGCTCTTACGCCCGCATCGGCGCTTGGGTTGCGATTCACCGTCCCTTCCTTCGGTATTAACACTTGAAGCATTGGAAGCAGTAGTCTGCTTCCTCGCAGTAGTTGCCTTCGCCTTGGTGATTTTTGATCTTGGCTCAGGATCGTCCGTCGCTGAGGCTGACGCAGCAGGTGTCGGCGGATCGTCTGGTCGTGTTCGCTTGAGCTTCTGTAGACGATCAATCGGTTGACTTTGTCGCGGTCGACTCGTTATGATGCCCCTGCTCGCAGTGACAGTATCCGAGTCATCGTCTCCCCGACTAGGCGTGAGGTTTCCAAAGTCGTGATTCTGGGTAGCACCAGCAGTAGTGGGCGTCGGCACCAACTCCTCGTACACTCCACGGCTCTCAACGCCCCGCCGATCACGCGGCAAGCCTGCTTCGTGAAAGGGCCGTCTGCTGCTCAGCAGGTCATCGTCCAAATGTTCACTCGAGTGCGGTCTCCTGGGCATCTGCTGATGGATCCGCTGCCGAGGCTGCTGCTGTTGAGGCGGTGCATACTCACGTCGTCGCGACATCGATCCCGGCGCGCCCATTTCATCCGGGTACATTTCCAGCATGGCTGGCTCGAGTGGGAACTCGTCCACTCTCGGTCCAAAGGCCGGACTGTGGGTAGAGGGCGACAGCGCATTGTAGCGTCGATTCTGCATCACTCTGGCGTGGGGATCTCTCATGAGCCCATTGGGCCGCAGCCCGAAAGACACAAGAGGCGACGACGTGGACGTTGTCGGGGGTGAGGTGCTCCTTGGGATCCGTCGTGGAGGATCAAACGGCGGGTCGTCCAGCGACTCTCGTCCTCTCGTTTCTCGCACGTAAAGTTCGTGCTCCGGGTGGCTGGTCGCTCGTCTGTAGAGCTGCGTCGGGTCTCCGCCGAACTCTCTCTGCAAGGCTCTCTGGTACTGCTTCTGCTGCTGCTGGTAGCGCTGCAGCTGCGCCTGGCTGTGGCGGGGCTCCACGTCGTAGAAGGCTCTGGAGGTCCTAGCAGCCTCGTAGTTTTCGGCGTCCTGCAGCACGTGCGGATCCAGGTCCAATTGGTCCCCGGGGAATCTCCTGGGTCCGCGTACGACGGCGCCCTCGGGGATCCTGGAGCGGTCCATGGATACTCTCGCGTCTTCGGTCGGCGGGGCTCCGTCGAAAGGCCAGTCGTTGAACCCTAGCGGCGTCTCCATGGCTGCGACAACAAATAGTTTTAGAACTCGATACGGTAACGGTTGGCGATAAGATTTCGCAGGTTCGTACGCGGCGGCGCCCAGCGGCGCGGCTCTCGGTCGCTCATGGGGCGGCGGCTCACG
>JAHWLE010000204.1:0-31864 GCA_024679135.1 Phytophthora foliorum
ATCTAATGGAATGATAGAGATAATGGCGCGAATCGTCAGCACCCCTGCGCGCTTCAGGGCGTGATTGAAGCTGGCACCGTAAGATATTGAGTGGGACCCAAGATATCTTGCACGATCTGCCTGCATTACGTGAACACGTTGCCCTAGCTAGTAGCCAATCGGCACACAGCTCTGTCAATATTGACCGATGCGGACTCAATATTGGCCAATGAGATAATGTGAACAAAATTGCCAAGCGAGTACAGTGATCTAGGAAAGGGGTCATTTTGCCCCCTTTCACCATCTCCGTACCACAGTGCGGAAAGGCCACCTGCCAAGGCGAGTACCGTGACTTATGAAAGGGGTCATTTTGCCCCCCTTCATGACTTAACATCTTGACTTGTATGGAATAATTTAAATAAGTACAAACACCGCGTTCACGAAAGGGTTAAAATACCGAGGGAGGCACACAAGATTTGGACTACAGCACCGTAACTTTGGGCGTCGCCACCGTAATGCATGAGGGGCGTAAGCACCGTAATTTTAGATGCCAGCACCGTAGCAATGAACGTCAGCACCCAACCACCCAGCCGCTTCCGATACATTATAATAGGCGATAATTGTGTTTTTCATAGCAAATCATAGTAAATATCGAGAAACTCGTCTCATACCGCATTTTCAGTGGAGGTCTGGGTATTAATAGAGGCTTTCAGAAGCACCATTTTTTATATCACGTAGCCAAATACACGTATCAACGATACCGACTCTTTGGTACGTCCCACGCTCCAGAGGCTACTGGGAGACCATGTTCTCGAGGACCGAAAACGCGTTGTCGAGTTTCAACTCAAGCCGCGCAAGACGCCGCTCCATGGCGTCTGGGGCTGATTTTGTCTCTGGAATACCAGGGATTGGACACGTCACGCTAGCGCACACCGCACAAGAAGGACCATCGCTCTCTTCGGGGAGGGTGCAAGTCATGGAATCGGGATCCATGACAGTAACGCGCGGCCACAGCGTACTCGCAGTCAGTAAATGCGCGAGCACCGCTGTCATTCCCAATTTGGCCCCTGTCGAGCTTAGAGATGGCCCATTTGCTGGATGTGCTCGTGGCAAATTAACAGTGAAGGTTTCGCTCGCCAATCCGGGAGCCAGGTGAAGACGAGTGGTCTCCTCGATATCGTCCACACTGACGTTATGGGACCGATGACCCCAACCTCGCGTGGGTGAGCTCGCTACGTTGTATGCTTTGTCGACGATTACACCCGATTTGTGAGTGCCTACACGATGAAGACCAAAAGCAAGGTGAAGGACCGATTTGCTGAGTCCATGGAGCTACTTGAGAACCAGACACAGCGTCGCATTCAAATCATTCGCAGCGGCAATGGAGGTGAATACACCAGCAAACGCCTTGCAGAATCCTGCTCCAAGCATGGAATTTCCCGACATACTTCAGCACCTTCCACACCACAGCAAAATGGGTTAGCCGAACGAACGAATCGGACAATTGTAGAGATGGGGAGATCGATGCAGCACGTCAATATCGCGCGGGCGGACCGTGCGGTTGAGCCAATCGACGTCAGGTCGATGGCGGGCGAGCCACGGCATGCCGAAGACGCAATCGAACGAGCCACTCAGCTCACGAGAAATGCGTCGGAGCTGCAGAAGCCGTCAAACAGCCAAAAAAAACGGGGACGCCCAGTATGCGCGGGGCGCCCTACTGGGCGAAGGGAGGCCGACAGCTCTCTAGTGGCAGAGCCACCTCCTAGCCCCACAGTGCTTCACGCACAGCTACACGCCACTACCTCCAGTAGTGACAAGCGCCTGATCGTGCTGAGTCTGCACGTCGCCAGTGCGCGGAGTGGGCGCCACCTCTTGAGACCATACGGTCGAATGTCGCTGACGCGTTCTCCAAGCCCTGGGGCATTACGAGACACTCCCAGAGCATGCCACTCGGGGCGCTCACAGCCGTCAGCGGAATGTCGCTGGCGCGCATCAGGATCTGATAGAAGCCATCGGTAAGATCGATGGCGCTGTAGTTCGTGCTGCTAGACATCGAGTCCAGAATAATGTCCTTGCGGGGAATCGGAGTCTGGGCAGGAATGGTGGCATCGTTCAGCTTATTGAATGCGTGAACGATGCGCCATCCGCCGGTGGCCATCAGCAACTAGACAAAAAATGGTGGGGGGAGGCACTGATGACAGCGGTGTACATCATCAACAGGCTCCCAAACACTGCACGCAGTGAAATTACTCCATACGAGCTTGTCTTCAAAGCCAAGCCCGATCTGAGCAACTTACGAGTCTTTGGAGCTCGTGGGTTTGTCCATGTGGATAAGTCTCGTCGCTCCAAATGGGACAGCAAAGCTCATCGATGCATCTCCTTGGGCTATGCTCCTGGCTCAAAGCTTACCGAGTCTGGGACGAAGAAGAACAGCGCCTCGTGACGTCGCGGACAATCCGTCTCGATGAGCGAGAAGCCTCTCCATACAGAGAAGTTCGCGACGATATGGATGAACCTGCGCCACTTGTCCTTGAAGATGATGTCGAGGTTGCCCGTACGCTGGATCAAATGATCGAACCAAATCAACCAGTCAACACCGGCGCTGAGGACACAGACATGGAAGAAGCCGTTGTTGATATGGAAGTTGACGACTCTGGTCCGCCGACGATCAACCAACTCGAGATGTACCATCTGCCCCCTGCTGCAGATCAACTATCACATACTGAATTTGAATCCAGTCAGGTGCCGGTGCTACCTAGTACAACGTCCACGCGTCGTATTATGCCAGCGATTTCAGAGCAGGGGGAGAATCGAATTGTTTTCCGCGACCCTGGTGTTCGAAGACGAGCGAACAATCAACTGTCTCGAATTCTACCAAGCTCTCAACTAGTGCGGAGTGAACCTCTCGCTCTGCTCCCATCAGAACCATCACCGAGCAGAGAATCACTCATTGAGGCTCCTGCTGCGATTGGCTCTCCTTCTCTGTCAGTTGCCTCTGACGGCACCGGTGAGCCCGATCCCAAGCGTCCAAGAATTGATGATGGCCACGAAATGGCATTGTCGGTCGTGGATTTACCGCAGAGCTACGCGGAGGCCATGACGTCACCTGATGCTGCTCGGTGGAAAGAAGCAATTCGAGCAGAGCTGCGAGCACACGTTTGCAATCATACCTGGGAAACAGTGCGCAGACCACCTGGGGTCAAGGTCGTTGGATTCAAGTGGGGTTTTGCTCTAAAACACGATGACCATGGTAACGTGACGAGCCTCAAAGCCCGCATAGTAGCTCTTGGGTTTCTCCAGACGTTCGGTGTGGATTACTACGAAACTTACGCACCAGTGGCAAGTCTCGCCACAATACGTGTTTTCCTTGCTGTTTGTTGCCAACTTGGATACGTGATCATGCATTTCGACATTGAGACGGCTTTTCTAAACGCATCGCTTGAAGAAAAGGTCTACATGAAGGTTCCTCACGGGTTCAACGTCGGTGAAGGCATGGTATGTCGGTTGCGCAAGAGTCTCTACGGTTTGAAACAAGCCGGAGCTACATGGCACAAGACAATCCGAGAAGTCTTCGTGGAGTCGGGCTTTAGGCAGTGCCGGTCTGACCAGTGCTTGTTCGTTCGTGGAAGTCGCCATGGGCCGGTTTTCGTGGTTTTGTACGTGGATGACCTGCCCGTTGGATGTGCGGATGCAGCAGAGGCCACAAAGGTTGAAAAGAGCCTGGCCCAGCACTTCAAAGTCAAATTTCTCGGTGATACGAAGCTTATCCTGGGAATGGAGGTGGAATACAATCGCCAGGAAGGCTCCCTCGTGCTCAAGCAGACGCAGTATATTGATCGAATGCTGAAGACGTTTGGCCAAGTTGACTCGTACCCAGTCAGAAATCCGAATGTCACCGGACAAGAATTTCATGTTGCAGTGCCCGAAAACACGAAGCGGATGAACAAACCGTACTGCCAGTTGATTGGGTCGTTACTCTACGTGGCGAACGGCACTCGGCCAGACATCTGCGTTTCAACGAGCACCGCTTGATGTTCACTGCCGTGCTGCAATTCGTGTGTTGAGGTATCTCGAAGGTACAATGAAGGTGGGACTGCAGTTTCAGCGCACCCGCGAGAACGTGGGCACGATAGTTGATTCAGCGACGCAAACTGGGTTTGTGATGTCTCTTCACGACGCTCAGCATCAGGCGTTTTGGTCAAGGTCACTGGTGGGCCTGTGATTTTCAAATCGAAGAAGCAGTCTTCAGTGGCCATATCAACGGCCGAAGCTGAGCATGTGGCTTTGGCATTGGTCACACAAGAGATTTTGTGGCTACAGCAACTACTTGTTGAGATGGGATTTCATCAAATTCCTCCAACCTCCGTGTTTGTGGACAACAGGGCCGCGATCTCCATCGCAACGAACCAAAGCGGTGGTTCACGTGCTAAACACATTGACCTACGCCTGCATTTCGTCCGGGATCATGTTGCTCGCGGTGACATCAAAGTTGTCCACCGACTCACAGCAAGCTGACTTCCTTACCAAGGCGCTGCCCACCCCACAATTTCTTAAGCGGGCCAAGATGTGTGGGTTGGCGGGACATGCACCTTGAGGGGGAGTGTTGAGGTTCAAGTGCATCTGCTGGAGAAGCACAAGATTGGTATGGCGATGGGCAAGGCTTTAAGGGCGTGCAGTTGATCGCTGTCACTCCAGAAGCTAGACGGGTCAAGTGCCAATTGGTAGATGATACCTATACATGTGCATTTGAAGATAGGTGAGGCTGGATGTAGCAGTAGTTCAACTAGAGGGCTCAAGAGGACGCCCTTGAACGATAGGCGAACCAGGACCAAGTCTAACTTCTCCGTCTCGATCACTTTCCATTTCTCATCGGACCGACAACAACTCACTACTTGCAAGCTGCAAGAACGTCACTAAGCTTTATATCTCACTACTGTTTTTCGCGAAAAAAAGAGACTACCTATGAAATACAAAGCAACCGATTAATTACGGTCTAGGGAAAAACTACACGTCCGATCCATTTTAGTGAATAACTGCACCGCCATCGCTGCTCTTCTTGTCAACTATCGATCTCAAATCCAGATTTCACAACTAACGTTCTTCTTGCGGTGATCCAGTGGCGGAACAGGCAAGACGTAAACAGCTATTGACGTATCCATGTTATCCTAGTTGGATGGCTTCCGTTATTGAGCTCGCGCATACTTATTGCGGCTTGCAGAAATTTTGCTCACCGATTTGTGATTTATTTCTGACTCCGATATAATTAAATCTCAGATATGTTGGTCCGGGAGTCGAAGGGCAAATCACATGTGCCCATAGTGAAATCAAGTTGTTTACACAGTCAATATCTGGCACCTGGTTTTCACAACCAGCAACTGCATCGTGCATTGCGTGGTATATGGTCAAACGTCGAGCAACTATGTCGATGATCACAGCTAGAGTGACTCGACACGACCCATAGAAGATTAGTGCTAGCCCTGCTTCATTTTCTATGTCTGGGCTCAATATTTGTGGCAGCGCTTGCAAGATAACTTAGTAGTCCTCGGATTTGCCGTTTTTTAACAACCCGATTCTGAGGCAAGTGTTCCAAAAATGGCTATCCCACGGGGGTGCATCAAAATTAAAAGATCCGGATGAAGAGCACACACAACTCGACATGTATATGATTAATGGCAAGCATTTCAAATAATGAATACTGGTGTTGTATTATCATGACCATTGTTGCTCCGTCAAATAGGCCGATCGAAAACAGCGCCTCAGACCCATTTTGGCGTGGTGATCCCCGCAGTGAACAGGGATTCTTTATTTTAGCCAATAGAAAAAAGAAGCTGGAACCAATCAAAGAACACAACGGAAAGATTACGTAATCCTTGCTGTTCGACGACACGATGGGTTTATACGATATGTTGGGGCCGACAGGCCCCAACATATCCAACACCGAACTCCGATACTCCGCTGAGTATAAATTTATAAGTTCAGTCACTTTTATCCAGCAACAATGCGAATGGGATGGTCCCAACAGAAGCTAATGCCGATGCGTCTCCGACTACACCACTGCCAACTGCAATGACACAGCACCCTGCAACGATCACATTAGAGCACATTGAAAAGCTGCCCACGCTGTCAAACACAACCCCGAACTCAAATGGCAAGTGGGGGTACATTCAAGCTGTGTACATGGCGCATCACCCCCAGCTACCGCTGTTGAATAATGCGCTGCGTTGTCGCCTGAAGGAAAAGAAGCCTGCATCGACGATGTTGCCCAACAGTAGCGCACCAACAGTTGCCACATTGCGCAAGCGCAGAAAGACTTCTTGTCCTAGTTGTCGCCAGCGTAAGAAGGGATGCGGAGACCTTATAAGAAATCCTTACTACACACAACCTAAGAGCTCAAGCGATGGCCGCGTAGAATCGAACAGATTAGATCATTATTTTGCTCAAGTATAACTCAATAACAATACCTTTTTGGTCATCTGTCGCCAATGTTCGCTGCCTCTGATGCCCAGCCGTGCTTCACCAGCTCAGCTTGTCGCTATAGGTCAAGACCTTCAACCGTCGTGTTCGCCATGGCGTCCACCGAGTTGCTCGACGTGGAGGGCGTCATGATCTCCACCTACTGCACGCACTTCACCCTCGGGTCCGAGGTCGCCACCTGCTGTAGTGCCTGCAAGTCATGTTCGTGAGTGCGCCGCTCCATGCTACATAATGTAGGGCTTGAAGCGCGACTGAGTCCCCCTTCTGCGCGCTCGGATGGCCTTCCTGTGCGGGAGGATGACGCCTTACTCCAGATGCCGGTGTCTCTTTCGTTTCGATGCTCCTTTGCTTTTGGACATGGTGCTTTCTTTGGGCCGACTACTGGGGAGTCAGAATACTGGGGGACCGACTCGGGTCAAAAAGAGGTGGGAAGTGGTCAAATCCGGTGGTGCCGATCGGTTGCTGGTCAACCCCCAGAATAACATATAGACCACACGATGGACAGGAATAGTGGCGAGAAGGCATCGGTGCCTTCGTGAGTAGCGGTAACACAAGCTGCCACACCAACAACAGCCACGGCAACCAGTCAGCGGCAACCACAGAGCCAACGAGCCGACGGGCGGAGGAGAGGCATCTACGAAGATCCCCCCTCCAAATCCTGGGTGCAAACAGGTCTATATTTGATTGGTTAATTTATTTTGCCCTATTCATCGATGGTGATCGGATTCATCAACATGCTTTTGACATGGTCACTTTGAGCTATTCTCTACAGCTAACGCTGGCTGGAGGTGTGACTTTGAGCGCTATAACCGGAAATGGTCCACATGGATATGGTAGCCCTGGTGAACAACAAAGTATTGAAACGCTGACTTTGGAAAGTTATTTCCGGATCTTTTATTCAACTTTTTCTTTTTTTTTTACCCCCGTGCATCCGGAACACTTGCCTCAGAATCGGGTTGTTAAAAAGCGGCAATTCTGACATGTTTCCATAAATCGGACTGGCATATAATTATATTGGATATCTGAGCCTTCGAATTGCCAAAATATCTGCAAGCCACATTACATGTATTTCGTTCATCATGGTGTCGCCTTCACTTTGCTAACCGTTGCCCAAACGCACTACATCTACTTCGAAGTATTATGCTTGTCGAGACTGTCCCGGCTTAGGTTTTTTAATATTACATGTCGGTATGGCACATGTCCTACATGTACAAAACCAAAGGCGAAAGCTGTATAATCGTCGAGCATTTGAATATAATATATTCACGCCGTTATGAATATATATTATATATATTCATAACGGCGTGAGTGACTCTCATCTACTCTACCTACGTGAACAGTTAAGAAGAAGGTTGTATTGTCTGAAGGAGAAGTAGAAAAGACCTGCTTCTCCGGATCCCCTATATTTTAAAATATTACCCCCCCCCCCAAAAAAAAAAAAAAAAAAAAAACGGTATTTGTCCTCGGCTGCGATGCTTTTTTGTGATTTGTGCTCGCAGCAGAAATAGTCCGATTTGCTCCGCTTCTTATTCTTATTCTGCAAGCGAGGCACGATGCTAGAGACCCGCCGCAAGTTGCTGAATGCAGCGCTGTCCGTCAACATGGTCCGTGTCTGCTTAGCTCTGCTACTCGCCAAGCCACTACGCTTCCATTTGCACCAATTTACACCTCCACTGGCGCTGTAGCTCGCCCGCTACACGTCATTTAAGCTAAGTGGCAGAGACCCCACTAACATCCGAATGCCTTTTTGCAGGTCCTTTCATGCGCGCTGCTACTGGACACCATGTTCCTATTGGAGACTCCGTATATGGGCTTCAACGCTGCTCTCACTTCCGGCGTCTACGTGGTCTTCACGTTCGTGGCCATCGTCATTCTCAACAAGACGCCGTCCGCCTTTTCGGTGGGACCTTGGAGAGCTCTGCTGCTGTTAAGAGGTGATGCTGACGCTGTGTTGCTGAGGTAGATTGGCTTCTTGGTGGGGGCGTCGACTTTGGTGCTCGTGTTGGCGTTTCAGGGCGCTCTGTACTGGGTAATAGGCTGCCGCATGGTGAAACTGGTTGAAGCACTTTTGAACCGATTTAATGTCGTCGGTGATTTGTTGATAGGGGCTGGAGGCGCACAACAATGCACGACGAGCGACTGCGGGCTATTTGGCGTCTGGAATTCAAGCTGTGATTTTTGTTGTGCAGTCGGTGGTGACGACTGTCGTTGTCAAGTCCAAGGAAGATGTGATCGACACTTACGCAGGTTCGTGACAGTGACTGTACGACGTTTTTCAGCAGCCTTTTCTGACCTGCTTGCTGCTTCGAATGGATGCCGACAGCGTATGAGTACATTCCAGACACGGCCTTCGCCGACAGCATGATCAATATCTCACGCACAGCTTCGCCTATCAGTTATCAGACGACAATCCCCACCGCAGACATTTGAAAGAGACACGAAGAAGCCGTCCCAAGAGTCTGTTGGATATACGGACCAGATAGATGGCCCAACTGCACAAATTACACGGTCGAGTACTAGAGATGTTGTTTTTGTGAACGTCCAAGTTAGCCTTACTCCGCTTGCGGCTTGATTTCTCCTCCATCGAGGTCTTGAGTCCAGTCAAACGGTCCCCAGTCTTTGAGGAATGCCAACACCTCGCGTTTCTCGTTCTCAGCTGAACGGCGATTACCACCTTCGCGCCGTCCGTACTTCGGCGGTGCCACCTCCAGCATCCCTGCCACAACATTTACACCAAAGTCACGCGGGAACTTTGCCTCGTCCTCGATTACATGAGCGTATCCTCCCTGCCCTTCACGAGTACGCCATTCAATGTGAAAGTACGAGAAAGTTGGCGGGACATGGCTCTTGATGCCACCCTTGCTTGTGTCAATGATCGGTTTGTGTGTGCTCCACTCCCCATCAGCTTGCGTCAGCTCCTGCTTGAAGTAAAGTGGCGTATCGAGCGCCAACTCTGAGTCGACCGGAATGCACTCTATCGCTGTATGACGCTTTCTGTGGGGCGCACTGGTTTGTTCAATGAATACCATACTCTTGCCGTACTGCTTTTCACACATACGGGCAAGTGCACTCTGAAATCGAGCTATTTCTTCGTTTACCTGCTCATCCGCTTGGACAACAGAGCAAGTGTGATCGATCGGCGCAATCACACAGTGACCAGCATGCAATCGAGGCCGATTCGGCACTGCCAGGTACGTGAATTCACCCAACGACAGCATCAAATGCTTCTTGAACGCGGGGCTCTTCATGCATAGCTGACATTTTTGCGTTCGCTCATCCCACTTCTTGGTCTCATTTACGGCAATAGAATGCTCGCGTTGGGCCTGAGCGCGCCGAGTCAGGTTTGAGCCGGGCTCCCGTAGCATCTTCATGTCCACTTGATCCTCCTCATCAAAGCCGCTCGAAAGGTTCTGGGCGTTCACTTCAGTACCCTTGTACCGCGAACCCAGTCGCACGATATTCCGTGCATGAATAGAATCCATATTGCCTTGCCCAGCACGCGCACTAGACATACGCTCCTCACGTACCAGCTCTTCAAGTGATGCTGCCACGTCTGGCCCGTTAATATCCATGGGATCAGCAGCCGTCTTTTTGCCCTTCCGTGATCCGTAGCGTGTGTCCTCTTTCTCTAACGGAGGTAGCGCACCTGCGATTGCTTCGTAGTGCGGAACAGCAGCGGCGGTTTTTTCTCGCTCTAGCTTAGCCTCCAACTCGTTGAGTTGCTCCGTTAATTTGCGGAACAGAGCAGTTTTACCCATCATTTGAGCCCTTAATGCTTTTGCTGCTAGCTTGTTTAGCTCGGCCTTCTCGTCTTCTTTGCTAGCACCAGTTGACAAAACTGACAAGGTACTTTTTGTAGGCGAGGCCGACACCTTTGTGCTCCCAGTATCGGGTGATATATTCCGCTCGGAAGCTAGCGTGGGTGAAGTAGGTGCTGTGGAGGCGGCAGGCTTCTTGTTGCCATATAGGAACGCATTGCGCTTCTCCAAATCCAATCGTTCAGCCTCCGCCTTTGCTTCATCCATGACACGGGGAGGCGGCGATGTCTTCTTCTTCGCTGCAATTGCTGCTTGAGGTGGCGAGTCTCGCTTTGGTTTTGATTGTTCCCTTGAGTCATGTTGGTCACGTCCAACCTTACCTGAGCGCGAATTACCGCTGGTAGTGCCCCCACCAACCGGAGAGCGTGAGCGATGCCGAGATCGAGACCGAGAGTGCCTGTCTGGTCGCCGTGGACGCTTCGAGAAGTCTGACTTTCCACGACTGCGGCTGCGGCTGTGCTTTCGCTGATGTGAACTAGTCCTCTCCGAATCTCTATCATCGTAGTCGCGAGATCGACTACCACAGTGTCGATCATCGCGTCTGGAGGTATTCGACCTTTTATTCCGGTCTTCAAAGTCTGGCAACTTGTCGTAGTCGATCGGTTCATCTTCCTCATCCTGATTGCCTCGACGCGTGGAGCCTCGCTCCTTATACGATTTCGACCGTCCATCGCGTCTGCTGTCAGCTTCGATATTCTGCGTCACCGACCGCTGCACTCGAGTCGAATACTTCGACAGCAACGTCTTATCCTTCGCGTCTCGTCCAATACCAAGTGAGCGTCGTTCACTTCCCGCCCTGTCCTCTTCCTCATCTCCAATCTGATGGCGTTTGTACTGCAAATGGGCATGATCTCTCGCCGATCCCCTCGCTCTCTCTTTCAAAGCGCTCACCGAGCCAAATCGTTCCCCTACAACCTCATCCAACGCCAGTCCCGACGTCCTCGCTTTATCTTGCGCTCGTTTGAGCATCTTCGCCCTCCAACTCGCTCCTCCGTCCCCAAAAAGGGGCATATCTACTTCTTCTCCCCCTTTTATCTCTTCTTCTTCTCGGATCATTTTACTCGACACAGTGGGGGCCGCATCAGGGTTTTTCGGGTCGTAGAGGCCGTAGACCATCCCAGTCACAGGCTCCCTCATGCCTGCATCGATCTCCTCCTGGATTTTCTTCTGCTTGGCTTCCGCCTGCAGCTCTTCTGCCGTTTTAATTGGCTCAAAAGGGGCGTCATCTGCCTTCAGGAACGGCATCGCCATCCACTCATCTCGTGGTAGAAATGTAGGCTTTAAAGTAGGCTCTTTCTCCTCCTCTTCTTCACTGCTGCCCTCTCTGCGTCTGCTCTTGCGCTTACCGTCCTTCTTCTTCTTCTTACCCCGCTTCCGGTCCTTCCCTGGTACGAACGCGAGACCTTGCAGGAACGAGCTCATTATGGCGAATGGCTTGACACCAAGAAGTCGCCGACGATCTATTGGCTGAAATGATTGTTTTGCGACCAATCAAGTGGTGGACGAGGAATTGCGTAATTACAGCATGTCCAGCATGTTGAAGTTGCCTTTTTGTCTATTTGAAAAAGGGTCAGGATACTTTTCGCAGCACTTGCAGTCCTTCCGCGGTGCATCCTAGTTCCACGAACTTGTTGTCTTCTAGCGCTTCGTCGGGGTCGATGGAGACGCGGGAAAGTTGCACGGAGAGCGACAAGTACGGGGACATTCTCGAAATCACTGCTGCTTCCCTTGGGGTTATGCTCGGATCGTCGTGAGCTGCGAGGATGTCGATTGTCGTGTCGAAGCCGCGCTTTTGAAGAAGCCTTGATAGCCCTAGGACCCCGTAGAACTCGCCTTCGGACTCGGATCGCGTCGACGCGTACATGTCGTTACGGAAGTACAGTCTCAACGCCGGGTTGTTACGCAGATACGCCTGCACCATCAACGTTGTCCCCGCCAGCCAGAACTTGTGCGTGCAGTTGAATTGTACCTCTAGGTGAGGTGACATCGACTGCGATGAGAGAACGTCTGCCGATGCTGAGGCTGACAGTGTCTCGGAGCGAGTTCTGGAAGTTACTGGCAGCCGTTCCAAGGCAGAACGTCGCTGCGTGAGTAGAGTGTAGTGGCACTCCCATCGACAACAAGAGCGCTCTCGCGACTGCAAGTTGTGCGCTTGGTTGATCAGAAATACGAGAGACCACATCCATTTGCGATTCCGAGGAGACGGAAGTATCAACGACATCCCGTTAGCAGATGCGGTGCTGTGGTTGTTGTCCTCGGGTTCCGTGCATGCAGCAAGCTCCGACCGCGGTGATATGACGGGCTTATTCAGCAGCATTGCCATCTGTGTTGCGCTTTTTGACGGAGTTCCAGAACTGCTGCGAAGGAGTTCTTGTTTGATAGCTGTGGCTGATGCCGCCTTCACCCCCTCCTCGTTGTTGTTGCTTGGTGGGTGGGCGGGGTTCAGTCCCATTTGACGGAAATGAGCTTCCTGCTGCTTCAGATTTGCTCGCTCAATCATTTGCTCCAGTTCCTTATCCATCTCTTCATCCTCGTCCATCAATGATGCTCTGGATGAAGTGGGTCGGGTTGCGCGACGCAACTTGCCATTTCCTTGATTGTTGGTACATGCAGCACTCTTGCGCTGGGCTCCTACAATGTTCTTCTGTGGACTTTCAGCAGGCTCAACAGTGATATTTGGGGGACGCTTTACGATGTAGCTCGAGGCACGAAAGCAGTCCATCCATTCTGAGGATAGCGCGTCACCTGTTGTGTACGATTCGTCCGGAATGAAAACACCATTATAAACTCGCAGACGGTTTTGCGATGTGAGCAATTTGGAGTCGACATAGCGAACACGCTCCAGTCCAATATTCCCCTTGATGTTTAGCATCTCCCCAGTAATGGCCATGCATGCGTAGTAATCGATCTTCGTCACGTACGAACTTCGGAACTGCGTCATGCGAATTTTCGTCGATCCGAGCACAACTGAGTGCGTTGGTGATCGCATCTGCATTACAAGATCTGTCATTGCTGTCGCAGGCACCAGCGCTGCTCGCCGATTTTTAGGTCTTCGACGCGCTGCTAATGCCACTGGATCTTGCAGAGGCGGCTCGGTGGATCGAATCAGCTGAACACGAACACTATTATCTTCAGTGAGGAATGGAGTGATGCCGCTTGTCTCCTTCAGCTTTGACTGGAGCGGTGTCCGAGGAGAGAAGAACGGGATGGTACGAATCAAATTCGTCGGAAGCCAGTAATTGACATCGTCGCTGTTGTTGTTGCTTGGAGAAAGCTGTTGATGTCGGTTAGTCTGGGAATGTGATAGCCGCTGCCAAGAGCTCTGTCGTCTTGAAGACTGAGGCTCTGATTGATCACTATCCTCACGACATTCTGTATCGTCATCTTCAGTCACGGAGCTGGCAGCACTATCTCTTCGACGGCGAGCCCCAACAGGTGCTTTCTCGCTAGCCTCCAGGATATCATCGGGGTTGATGGGAATACATTCGGTGTACCCTAGTGCATTGATGCGTAAGTACAGCCTCGATGCGCTTGTGCGCTGCGATCTCTTCCTTCCTTCAGCCTCTGCTACTTCATTTGCTGCCGCTTCTATTCGTGCGTTCTCCAGCTCGGCTTTGTAAAGCTCGGGTGGAATGTCGTATATGGCATTGATCACTAGCACCAAGCGGCAAAGTGTAAGTTGCGGCGGCATAACGGAAGCACTCACGGTCGGGTCCAAGGCATAGCTTCGATCCTGAATCCGACTAAGCCCATCAGTTACAGTTTTGCTGTTAGGCAACCCAAGTGCTGCCGAAAATTTAGTCTCGATCCGTTGGAGCTGCTGGTCACGCTCGTAGATAGCATAGCAAAAACTGCAAACACTCCATGACTCATACGCCACTGCCGACTCGGGAAGCTCTCTTGCAAAAGCAGCCGAAAGAAATGGTAACGTCTTCTCTGGAGGAAGCCGAGAGCGTATCCGTAAAAGCATATCACTTATCATTTTCAAGGTCATCTTGAACGAAAGCTCACTGCTGGGATAAGCTGCAAGACAGCATTTGCACTGAACAAGCTTGTGGATATTTCGTTGAGAGAGAGGAACAATAGCTCGGCGATGGTGACGATGCCGCAAGTTGCTGCGTCTATCGCCGCCATCAAAACTTTCGTCATCGTCTTCATCGAGGATCACTGTGTCGCGATAATTCAAGTACGCCATCCGCAACTTGAGCGGCAGTGAAAGAACTCGGCCAGGATGTACTTTGTTCTGCACGTGAAAAGCCTTCACTTGAAGCAACCACCACTCTCCAGCAGCGTCTTTAACAAAATCAGCCACGAATGTTTGGAGCGAAATCCGTAGGCGCTGCTCAATGTACCGAACTATCTGTAAAATTGAAAAGCAAGCAAGCACGTACCAAAGTGAGAGTTAGGGATAGTTTCAGTCAGCAATGTGATGTTGGTTGCTACTACATGTAGTTGTTACCCGCAAGTTTAGCTCCGAGACTGTGGCACATGCACGTTCTGTAAGCTTGACAAAAGTGCACGCTTTATCCGCCTGAATACTAGTACAGAGGCGGCTGACAAGCGGGAGGACATTTCCAGATCCATCGGAGGTGGCAATTGTGGAAGAGCTAGTTGATCGTGTTAACCCTGGACGTGGTGAGATTTGGGGTCCAGCAGTACCCGGGGTTGGAGATGGTGGCGCATTGGGATCTCGAAATGGCTCAATGTTGCTGATCATCCACGCGTGGGATGGCTTTCCAGCTTCGTACACAGCTCTCTGCACGAAAGCCTTAGAGCCATTACATTTGACAAACTGTTGGAGTGCAAAAGACTTATGCATAGCCATCACTCCGTTCAGCAATGCCTTGACCTCTCCTAGGTTGAGCAATCGCAACTGATTGCCTTGCGAGTTAAATGCCGCAGGTCCACCGTGTTCATTTTGCTGCGTTGCTGGAGCCATCGTAGCCACGGGCTCTTTGTAGACCACAAGGTGCTGCTCGTCAGATATCGCAGGAGCTCCCTCTGCAAACTTGTCAAGTACTTGCTTGTCGCTAAACTCCGTTAACCGCTGAACGTATCCCTCTTTGTCTGTGTAGATCCACACAGCGCGTCCGGTCTCGCCGTACAAAATTGTATCGGGCACGTTCAACTTTAGCGCTAGGTTCTGCTTTCTTGCCGGAAGTCTGGAGTTAGCGTGGCTACCATCGTTCTCACTTGGTCCAACTACACCATTACTGAGATTGCTGAGGCCTCTAGCAGTCCTAGGTGGAGCTTCTTTTGCTGCGAGAAAGGTGTAGAAATGTACTCCAGGCATGAAGCTCGTTGAGTAGGAGAACATTGTTGCCGGCTCTGTGAATGAAACCACAGCTGCGGTGCTCCGATAGCGGGCGATACGTCGGTCCACCTGGACATCACCTGGAACTCGAGAATCCTCACTGCTGCTGCACAAACACGAACTTCATGAGTCAGGAGAAAAAATAGCAAACTGATTGTAAGGGCCCTACGTCTGTCCGAAGGTTGAGCTTTGGACCAGTTCTGCCGACGTCTTTTCCGCCTGAGATAACGCCGTCTGAAGCTTTTGCTGCATGAAGCTGGCCCGAGCGCTGCTGGGTCGATGCGCGATGGTTCGTCGAGGCTGAGGTGGTGGTTCTTCATTTCTGAGAGGCGGAGGAGAGGCTCCATCAATTATCGACGTCGACATGGAGCTACTCCCGAGCCCAGGCCACGGAGCATCGTCCGGTTTACAATATCTGCCCACGCGAGACTCTCCAAGAGCTTGAAACCGTCCTCGTTCAGCAGGATAAGCCAACCATCAACTATTTTAGAGCAGGCGTCGAGCGTTGCAGCTTGAAGCCCAACCACTACCGTTTATTGCTTTGCTGCTAGTGGTCGGATGAGTAGCAGCGATTTCCAAGCTACCGCGTCGCAGTTGCTGCACCGCCAATCCAACTCGCAGCAGCATCTTCGGCAGTACACATTTGCAGCTACCATCGCGGTTAGTCAGGAATCGTAGGACATTTTGCAAAGACACTAATTGATACTTTCGATCATGACAACAGGATCGATTCTTCTCAGATAACTCGCTTGATAGGCAGAAACGTGTGGTCGAATGTGCGAGGAGGAGACAAGCTCGAGCTCGCGACAGAGCGCTGCAGCAGGTTTGCGTAGAGCAATTGTGGTAAGATGCACATGAACCACTTTTTACTAACATTGGGGTTTGTTCTGTACAGGCATATCGAGTAGAGCAGCTAGAGAGTGAGCTAGCAGAGGCGGAGCGGGTACGAGTTTTGAAAGAAGAGAGAGAAGCGTCACGAATGGAGAGAAAGCTGCAACACGTTGCAGCAGCCTACATCCAGTACATTTGGCGTCGCTACTGCCAACTGAGAAAAGAAGCAGCACATCGGCAAACTCGAGCAGTACGGCTGCTAGTCGATTTTTTATCGTTCAGAAGGCTGCGAAGAAAAACTGTTCGGCGTCAAGCTTCGTGCCGAATTCAACGACGATGGTGTGAGCATCGCGTGGAAAAGAAGATCAAGCTCGGGCTCGCCGTGCTAGCGGCGTTCATTATCCCACTGGTGCGACAGCGAAGGCATCGAGCTCAGCAAAATGCACGTAAACTACAGCAATGGTATCGACAGCTACGTGCTCGACGGTACGAGAAGTCAGCGCGGATGATTCAGCGAGGATGGCGAATATCCGTGTCCAAAGCCAGAATCAGGTACTACTCGCGTGCATATCGCCACCTGACGAATCTAAAGCGTCTCGAACGCTCAGCACGAGTCGTCCAGCGCTCTCTTGGGAAGTTCATCATACAGCGTCGACTGCTCTACCTCCCCGAATTCCAAGAGTATCCGAGCGTCATGGCCACATCCTGGCCACCATTGCGTCCGCTGGAAGAACGAGCTCGAGAATTCTGGCGTCACGAGAAAAAAGCGCTTGAAGACGTAGTAGCAGAGCGCAAGCAGCTTGAGAAGGAGGAAATGTCGTTGCAGTCCGCCATTGAGAGTCTGCAGCGCCGTCTAGCGGATGCCAAAACACGACAAAGCGAAGAAAATGAGCGACTTCGTCGCCATTCGAGTCTGGAAGAGCATCGACGACTGAAAGACGAAGACACCAAGCAAAAACGACTCCACGAACTGGAAGGAGCCATGCGCAGGTCCATTCGACTGGAACTTGAGCGAGAACTCGAGACTGCTCGACGGCTCATGTTGCACACCAAGAGGCGCAACTTCAATGTAGCCATCTGCGACGATGAGCGCGTCGAGCTCACTTAAGTGGTACACATAAGTATTAACATTAATTCCACAAGTTCCATTGGCTGAAATCCATTTTTGACAGTCCAAAAATGGGGAAGGAAGAGCTGCTGGATGCGCTCGCGGAGCTGCAGACTGCGGCTTCTGTAGAGAGTCTTTGTACCCAATTTGCAGTGGTTCATGAAGGTAGGATGTCACTCTATCTGCTATGGTGGGATTTTCATCCATTTTTGACGTTTCCCTTATTTTTGACAGCGTTACGTGACATCAACCGCAAACGCTGGCGGTTCCTGGAAGATTCATGCTCCGTGGCTTTACGCCAAGTCTTTGGGCTGGTCTCTGATGACGACGATACAATTTTTGACAATTTCGACAGTGAAAAAGTGACAATTTCGACAACGGAGGGCATCAACTTGTGTCTCAAGTTCATCGAGCCCCTGATACACTCGACAGTAACAATTGTTGACACTTTAGAGGACCAGCAAGAGGAAACAAACCAACGGGCAGTGCTGGTGGCAGCACTTTTGCACCTTTTCGCAAAAATCCCTGGGAGTTTGGGAACTGAGGAATTGCGGTCACAATTGGTGTCCGATATTTTGACGTGCGGGGTCCAAGTCCACGTGATTCTTGCAACTCTTCGGTTCCAAGAGGAATTGGTGGAATGTCGTCGAGCTCTGCTGCCGTCGCACGAAAGCGACTCGGAGTCGGAATTGGATTCAGATGACGATGATGGGATGTTGGGCGAGCCGACGAAGTTTGGGTCGGAGGATATGCAGTGGATTGGTGAGAAAGTGTCGGGAGTGTGGGGGTTGAAGAAGTATCGGTACTTCCTGCAGCCGTCCGGACAGGAGTACGCTTTTTCTGCGTGGTCTTACCGTGGGATTGGAAATTTTGTTCATGCATTGCTGACGGACGAACAGCATGGAGCTAAAGTTTTGTCACCTGTTGTGTCACCGTTCTCGTGGCTGTTTCATGTTGCTGCGTATGCGCACTACATGATTCACTCGGAAGATCATCAGGTAAGTTACAATTGTGCTGTCAGGTAAGGTAGGGGGCGTGATTAACGGGGTTGTGTGATGGCTGCAGGAACGGTTTCGTGGGCTCGAACTGCTGCGAGTGGTAGTAGGCCTGTGCCCACAGGGGAAACTAGTACTTCCAGTTGAGAAGGGAAGGGACTATAAGCCGCAGTCGTTCCGAGGGCAAGCAGCATGTAGGTTGACATTTGTGGCGGAGTCTCTACAAAACGGTTGTCGTTACTGACCAAATCAATTGTATATTTTGGCTTGATATTTTAGCTTTTCGTGATAGGGACTGGATGTCTCCCTTGATTGAGGTCATTACGAACGCGATGGTATCATTTCCTGAAGCCACCGACCGATCTGCAACTCTTTCAGTCCTGAACGAACTAATTCGCAAGATTGTAATTGATGATCGGTACGTGGGCTTCTTTTTCTTTATGGAGAAGTTCCTTTGCTAGCTACTTAGGCGTGAGACTGTGGGTTGGATGGTTTTGATTAAGGTTTTGGTTGCTGCAAAGCCTGATCATGAAATGCCCATACGGCAACGTTAGAGCAGTTCTGGTGGATTTTGTTCGCGGTGATGCAGTCCAGGTGTGGTCTTCATCCGAGGTGAACCCGCAATCACGTGCGTACCAATCGCTAGCCCTGCCAATCGTTTTTTGTTGTTGTATGGCGCTTACAATTGAAACTGGGTTTCTATGTTGTGAATGAACAGCGTTCAAGACCGCAGCGATTTACTTATTACTGCAAGATACGCTGGGTCAAGCAGCAGAACGGGACCTTGTTTTTCATGCTGATTTGATTGCGAGCTGTTTGAGTCTGCTACGCTTCCTGTACATACGCGACAAGGTCAGTTGATCATCGAAATTAAGTTCATGAATGCAGATTATGTCTTACGGTATGAGTTGCTGAAAATGCAGGACAATGAAACAGGAGTTCGTACCAAAACACCAGATCACAGTGTTTGGAAGGTTCTGACGCGAGTTGGCAAAAGGCTTCGAGTGAAGATTGAAGAGACAGCAACAAGTCATGGTGTTAGAGCTCAGTCATTCTCAGCTGAGAATGGCTTCATGCATCTCATGATATTGGAAGCTGCTCTTGGCTCAACACTAGAGATTTGTAGCTGACGTCGGCTGAAGCCTAACCTTCGCTGAATGGATCAATTGGGATCTTTCCGTGTCGAAGCAGAGGAGAAAGACCGGCAAGCTTATTAGGCTTGGTGTGAGTACTACTCCGAACTGTTAGATGGGATGGAGTTTTCCAGTTGGGAGTTGCAAACGGCTCTAGCAATTCAGTCACTTTTTGCTGGAGTGTTTGATCTTGGATCAGTAATTGAATAAGATTATCGTTCTGAGAGAAGAAGCAAGTAAGTGTGTGAGTACAAAAGACGTGGGTGTTGAATGAGCTGGCATCTTACCAGTAAGTCGCTAGCACTCACAACGCCAAACAACCTGAAGATATCCAAGTGCCCGTCTACAATCGTTTCTGCATGCGCAACTCGGGCTGCAATTAATTCCTTCATGGCTTCTGTGCTCCCAGCAGCTTGAAGTGTCAAAAGCGAGAGCAGGAAAGCTTGGTATGTGGCATCGTCAATCAAAAATGCTGCCTTGAACAATAACGCGGATGCGGATATCGATACATCCTGAAGCGGCAGTCCCAGTACGTCAGATTCAAGTCGGGATTGAACTTGGGTCAGTGTATTATCCTCCCGGGGCTCATTATTCTCAGCGAGCTGTTCAATTGAATCAACATGAGTAGTACTGGTAAAAGTAGACGTCTTCACTTGCTCACGTGCTCGGGTTTTGAGAAAACTCTCGAAGTCAGCACTGACTCGAACTTCGCGAATGATGTTGCGCTTGCTGACGTGAGTGCTTTGGTCGTGGATTTCCTGGATGACACTGTAAATGCTTTTTGCAAGAGGACTCGGAATACTCCACGATACCAACTCTTTCACGCCTCGTACGTTATACAAAATGTCGTACGCCGTGTAGCACCGATTCTCGAGAAAAATGTGGAGAAATGGTTTCACAGCTTCCATAGCTTGTTGCTCACTCCGTATCTATGAGTAGAAAATAAAGGTTGTAAGGACAAGAATTTGTGAAAGCAGTGTGGGCAAGTTGTACCTTGATGAGTGGGGATTCTGTGTGCAAATACGACTGGAACAACCCCGAATGACGATCTCCACAGAGTACAAACTTCCCCTTTTGACTGTGACTTCCCGGTTCATAGCATCTTAGTGCTGCAACTAGCAATATCCGAGCAATTGGTGCATTCATTCCACCAGGAATACTTTCCAAAAGGTTTTCAGATATGAACGCATTTGCGGCCGCAGAGTTCTTTGTCAAAACCTTACGATCCGGTTTCACAACTTGGGTGCGATGGGTAATAGTCTTGTCGGGGCCTTGGGATCCACGTAGAACTCTTTCCGATGTCCATGGATTAGTAATGAGCGGGGAGCGCTTTTGTAGTGTCGTTAGGACCAAATCGACATCCTCAATGTCTTTCCGTTGCGCTTGTAGACCTCGCCTGAACAACACTGTCAGTTTTTACCGAGGAAGCAGAGCACGGGTAACTTACATGACTGCGATCACTTCATCTACCGAAAAACCCTTGGCCATAGCTTGTCGAATAATTTTTGGTGGGAAGTCCGGAGGAAACACGTCGTCCTTCCTCTTGTTGGGGCTTAACGCAACGAGGTTTTCAACGAAACCAGACTGCAGCATCGCTTGAGACACCGAACTCCCACTCGAGGTTCCTTCACTACTATACGCCTTGGTGACTTGATCGATGCCACCGACTAAAGGGTTCTGCAACGCTGACGCTGTGAACCAGTCCTACACGTAAAAGCATGAACAGTTTCTTGGTGAGTCCACAGCTAAGAAGGCATATCGAGTAATGCAAAACAACAACTTACCTGCATCATCTGGTTCTCGTCAAGTTTGCGCTGACGAAGGACAGTCGACATGAAGGTGGATGCATCGGTCTCCTCCTCCTCAATTTTGTGCATGAAGCGTCGATAATCGGCATCGATCTCCAAGATGAATCCCCAGAAATTCCCTGAAACGATGAATCGGTCAACAAGTGCTCCAACACGACCCGTCAAGGAGCTTCGTATCTTGATCCGCTTCAGGTAGATCCGATCACGGAAACCTCGATATACTCGCTGGATAAGGATGGCACTTGTCTACATGGTTACACCGTCAGAAATATGCACCATCTCGAACTATACAACACGGGTAAGTGGATCAGCTGTACGAACCAATGTGTTCCTTAGAGCGTGAATTCTTGCTTCATGCGTTCCTTCTTTCCATGTTGCAAGTGAACCACGTAGCACCATACGGCCGAATATTTTAAACAATACACTGAAAGACCTTAACTTTCGTGCTTCAATCACGGCATCAACCTCTTTGGTAGATACCATCTTCTTTCGACGCCTGGCTGCAACCACTTTAAAGAAGTGCTGCAGTACATTTGCTGCATTGGCCTTCCCTTTATCGTGCAGTAGCTGCGCAAGAAAGAATGTTTCCTGTTTGGCGATGAACATGCGCCAGGTAGCTTGAATCTCAAGCGCTGCAGATAGGCGAACGTCCTCGTGAAATGCTTTGAGGACCTCCTTCCATTTGCGAAAGCGAAAATATGCTCGAGTTGTAGACTGAAGCTTTCGTACTGCAAAGTCTCGAACAAATTCGCGAATGATCTAACAATCGTTTAGCACCATATGAAGTAAGTAGTAGTTAGCAATGTGTGACAAATAAAAAACGATCAAGCAATTACTTTGATGTTTTTTTGCTCGGTCGAGATGATCACATTGGCCTTTTCTAGGCGCGTTTTCAAGTCGGGGAGTAATGTTGTAGCGGCTATCAACTGCTTGGAGAAGGAGTCGAAAACGTCCGAGTCAACGCACACTTGCTCCTTTGTCATTTTTTTCATGCTAGTTGCTGCTTCTTTCCTGGGTCAGACAAAACATCGCAGCGTATGTGTCACCCACCTTTGACGGTGTAAAACAAAGATTTGGTAGGACCTTACTTCGTGCTCTCCAACGCCTTGATTGCATCTTGAGCTTTACGCAAGTCGCTTAAATACTTCGTGCGTAGCTTTTTCTGAACATCGATCGTAGCCAGCGAGACAGCTCGAGTTTGGATCATAGCGAGTCGCATTTGATGTAACGTGTTGTACATCGAAGTCTTCTCGTCCACACTAACAGGCACAACACAAAGAACACGGTCAAGACTTGCGAAGTACTTCCGATCACCCAACACACGTACTTCCAATCTGGTTTTCGCATTCGAAATACGCAGTTTCCACGGAGAACCACTCGGTCAAATGCGAGTTCTGCAAAGTACTCGGCACTCTTCAAACACCGCCGCGGTACTGATGAGCGCCTTCGAGCTCGAGCTCCTTCTCGTACGTTGAGCCGGCAACTGACGCACACACCACACACAAATGTAGCTGTAGATGCAGTGTGATTCCCCATCTCGCACGTGCAAGGCCGGCCAGCATGGCATCCACACGGACGCATGGTCTCGTCTTCTTCTTGAGCGCGAACCATGATATTTGACAACTATCCTCAGGCACCAGTGAGCGACTCTCACTAAATTTACAGCACCACCACACGCAGTCTTATCAGAGAAGAGAACAAAAAGGTGGTTTGAAACAGAGATAAACTTGTGGTGCATTCGTTTAATCTTGTGAACTTGTGTCCTCTTCCTTTGAGAAGTGTTCACTACGCCATATGACATGCTTAGCTAACATTGAGACGAGCGTGAAGAGTAAGCTGACCGCCCTGAGACGACCGAGGGATCCACATCAGCAGCGAACCACCGCCCGAACCAGGCAGGCCGAGAAGACCAGGACGCCAGCGGTCGAGGTACAGAGTCTTGTCCTGCAGCTTCTCGACAGTAGACTCCCACGTGACGTTCGTGCCGGCATTCACCCGAACCTGCGCAATCGTGTCACCACCAGAGTGGATGACAACCTTCACATCCTTGGCATCAACGCTCTCGAAGAAAATCTTGACGGTGCCGTCACCCTTCCTCTTCCAGACGCCGTAACTTCCAAGGAATGCCTGGTCAACGGTATTGAGACCAAGAGCGTCGTACAGAGTGCCGTCGTCGATCTCACCAATGTAGTTAGTGGGACCGCAGATAGGCTGGACAAACTCGGACGCCATCCAGGCAATACCCGTAGGATCGAACACGGACAGAATGAAAAGACCCAGGTTGGAGTACTCCAGAGCCTTCTCCTGCTTCGTCAACGACTTGCCCATGTCCGTGGTGCCATCGTCAATGATTTGATCGACAATGACACCGAGAGTCTTGCGAAGCAGGTTACGGGTGTCGTACGCAGATGCTTGGGTCTTGTTTGACCAGATCTCACCCATGCAGTGGTTCGTAACAATAGGGATGTCCTCGGTCATGATCGTAGACTTGCTCACTTCCACGCGGACGTCGCTCGCGGCAGCGTTCGGGGTGTTGTTACGGATTTCGTAGACCTTGCCCATGACACGGTTCGTCAGGGTCTTCATCTCGTAACCACAGGTTCCGTTCTTCGTGTTCAGGAACGTATCAAGCTCAATGGTGTCACTGTTCAGCGCCGACGTGTTCATGGCACCAGACTCACGCAGCATGAGCATGACATTGTCCGACGACGAGAAAATGGCTTCGCCCACCATGACAGCCATCATCACAATAGCAGAGACAACAGCCAAAATCGTGGCCGAGAACTGGAGCTTGGGCGGAACCTTAATACCGAGGCAAGAGCAGATAGCAAGGGGCATGTCAAGAATGACGATCTGGAGTTGGAAGGCCCTGTCCATGAGCTTCTCGGTATCGGTTTGCGGGATCGTGGTCTGCTTGTAGCGCAGGTAGTAGATGAGCGACTTGACGGCGTTCACGACGTTGATGGCACAGGTAAGAGCGAAGTTAGCGGCCTTGTACGCAGCAATAAAGGTGCCGAACACACCCATAGTAGCGGCATTAAGTGCTACAGCAGCCACCGACACGACCTTGGACAAAATCTCCTGCGTGCAGTCAGCGTTCTGAGGAATGCACTCCATCAAACAATCAACGGGGTACAGCAGTGGACACTGAGTAATGCACTTGTCGTCGTCCTTGTTGTAACCTGACGGACAAGTGTTCTGGCTGTTCTGGTCCACCTTCTTCTGGTAGCAGGCCGTGTCACTAGCTACATCAAGAGGACCGACCCAGTTACGGATAGTAGTCTCGTAGTTGTAAATATCAGGAGAACCACCGGTCACAGCCATCACATCGGTGGTCGCCAGATCAGTAGCCGACGACTTGGTCCAGATAACACCGATCTGGAAAATACCATCGCTGCTAGCACGACCGTAGTATCCACCAAGCTGATAACCTTCAGGTGCTTTGAGAATGCCAACGTTGTCGGTCTTCGTTCCTGTCGAAAGCGTCTTGCCGCTAGATGTCGTGAGGCTAAGGTAGAAGATGCACGTCTTGCCCTTGTTCTTGTCCCAGTGCACTTCCACCTCAGTGATGGTGTCTCCCATCTCGACCTCGATAAACTGCTCGGTGCCGCCTTTGCCACCATGGACCAGGTTACCAACAGCATCCGTGTTCATAACCATAAGACCAACAGAGTCCACGCGTTCATCACCGCGCACAGTGACGTTGAGAAGCATCTGCTGGAACTTGATGTTCTTGATGTCCGAGAACGCATCGCCGTGCTCACCGCCGCCGTAAAGCTCACTGAGCAGAAAGTCGTCGTCCTCAACGGTTTTGTTCTGAGGGACTGTCGGGTCACCGAATAGGTTGATGGCACTGCTTCCAGAACCAAACATGCTGCCGAACTCCTTCATGAAATCTTCAAAGCTCAGCACACCACTGCCGGAGCCACCAAGGCCTCCAAGACCTGAGCTAGAACCAAACAGGCCCGACAGGTCATCGCTTCCTGATCCTCCACCAAGCAAGTCATCAAGCGAACTTCCTGACCCAGCCGAACTTCCAAGGAGATCATCCAGCGAGCTGCCAGACGCGTCACTTCCAAGGAGGTCGTCCAGCGAACTTCCCGAAGCATCCTCGGAACTGCCAGACGCAGCGACGACGGGTTTCTTGGTCTTCTTGGTGGCAGGTTTCTTCGTCTTGGTAGTCGTGGTCGCCTCTTCGCTTCCCGAAGCACTAGCCGAACTTCCTGACGCAGCGACAACGGGCTTCTTGGTCTTTTTGGTGACAGGCTTCTTCGTCTTGGTAGTCGTGGTCGCCTCTTCACTTCCCGAAGCACTGGCTGAACTGCCAGACGCAGCGGCGGCGACAACAGGCTTTTTGGTCTTCTTGGTGGTCGGTTTCTTGGTTGGAGTGGCAGTCTCATCACTGCCTGCACTTGCAGACGCAGATGTCGCCGAGCTGCCAGCGCCCGTCGCAGTTTCGTCTACCGATCCGCTACTGTCCTTGCTGGTGGTAAAGTCATCCATGACACTACCGAACTTTGACATCAAGCTGCTGGTAGACGGTCTAGCGGCCGTACCAGGAATCGGTGTAGTGGTTGCGAATTCACCCGACGAATCGGTCGTACCAGAAGAGGGCGTTGTGGCGGTAGTTCCTGTAGCTGGGGGGGCAGTTGTGGTCTTGTCATCACCACCTGTGATCCAGTCGAAGAATCCGCGCTCTTCTTGCTGTTTGATGCTCTTGTCCGCTGAATCCGGTATATTGGCCGGGCCAACGGTGGCCAGGGCGTCCTCGGGGGTGAGCTGAGTGTTCTTGAAATTCTCGGCCTCGAGTCCGTTAATGGAGACCGGAGTCTGGAGCACCTGCAGGAGCAGTGCGGCCTGGATAACTAACTTCACCGCACGCAGCACCATGTTTGCAATTCTCGTTCCCAAATGCAGTCGCTGAACACACTCAAAGGTGGTGGCAAACTGGTTTGTGTCTGAGGCGGAAAAATGCAGAATGAGCCCGCAAATCTCATGCTGGGAACGGCTCCGTACAGTCCAGGATCATGTTTCGGCTGGCAGTTCACATTTGTATTGGTTTACATACGAACGGCAAAGAGCCCGCGATGTAATGATAGGATAGCGTGCTAGGCTTTGACCAGGATGCAATTCAGGATGGGGTGCTCTTCATACATATGTAACTTATAATAGGTTTCGTGGGACATTGGACCGACGGTCAGTCACCGACCTCCTTTTTGCTTACAGTCAGAGGTCATAGGTGTTCCCTTTCGACAGATGGGGTGTCGGTGTGCACGGTATTAGAAGCCCCGACAGACCGATTCAACCAGGGAATACCATAAAAAATTGGGGTAAACAGTCGTCTCATCCGGTCTTTGCTATCATATCGGGTGTGCTTTCGTCGACTTGGTAAGGGTTTTTACGCCTCGAACTCGGAAGCAGTGCGAACGGTGTGGCTTGGTTCGATAAGACGTCGAGAGCTTATAAAGCTGGTTAGCACTTCAAGACCAGGAACCTTTTGCACTGACACAAGTGAACAAGTGGTACAGTATCAACGTTCTGACTCAACAAACATTTGTACTGCAAGGATTATGAAAGCCTCGTTCACATCGCAAATAAGCCTTTTCGGATTCGAGTGGTATAGAAAGGGAGAGTCAACGGGATATAAATCAAAAGAGACGACGAAGGATACTACATGCATGTAAACATTCTTTACTAGGTGGCATGAAGACGAGTGGAGCCCCGCAAGCGAAGCTCTCTCCGTAAGTTGCCCATATATATATACATGTGCGTCACACGCAAAACTTTATATATATACTAAACAACACGAATCTACCTCTCATTTTTTTAGAATATACCGGGGCTTTAAAAATCCCGGTATATTCATTATAAACTACTGGTATTGTGATCGGCGACTGTTTTGTCCTTTCCAAATGTCTTTTTAATTGGACCTTGAAGGGCAAGGGTAACGTATTAATCTAAGGTAATCCGGGAACGCAATCGGGGTATAATTCGGAGTAGTCACGCATAATAAGGACGTTTAGGGTTAGGGTCGAACTAGTGTCGTCCGGCTGCCGAGCTTGACTGACGGCCCAGTGAGTGCGTGCAATATCCCCTACCTGTATGTCTGGGCGCTCGGCCAGATACGAGTCGACGTCTTCTGCAGCTTCGGAAATACAGGCTGGAGTCGCCCGTCGGATGGCATGACGAGATTCTTTAGCGCCATACATCAGCAAGTGCACGACGAACGAGCCATCGATCGTCTTTTGGCTTGGGCCAGCACACCGTGCCATTTTTCGGCCGTAACAGCTACTAGACGTGCCTGCTTGGCCTGTTGGCTTGCCGTCATGTAATGTTTCATGTCGGGCCGAGATGCCTTCGTAGAGTAACTATTCAGAGCCGAGCTCACCTTCGCCTCAGCTAATGAGTAGACCTTCTCAAAGCTATTATGCTCCTCGTCAATCTCGAACTCTGCATCTTCAACAGAGACAACAGCTCTACTAGTCTTTCCAAACTCCCCAATCCATAGCAAGTGTTCTCTCCATGATGCGTTTATATATGTTGTGGACGCCCATGCTTGGCTGGGCATTCTGAAGGAGTTAATTATATATAAATCGGTTGGAGAGGCCGCTAGTAAAACAGACATCAAATCTGAGAACTGACATCTAAAACTCAGTTCGCCCCCGTTTATATATAGCAAGTCGGGGGTTGTGCTTCTTATTAGCGTTGTAAATCGGTTGATTTGTAAATAAATAGGACATCCTGCATGGCTTTCACAATATATACATACCAAAAATAAAATACCGTTATATACCTTATAAAATATGAGAAGTACACTCGTGTTGTTATGCATAAAAAACTTCGTCAATTTCCATTCGCTGAAACTCATTTCATCCAATAGTACGTCCTTAAAAGCAGGACCCAATGCGGATGCAAGGATCATAAGGTCGCCGCGAAGCAGGGCCAACGTAATATAAGCAGTCGGATTGTGTGGGGATTGCGGATTTTCTGGGGATTGTGGCTTGCAGATATTTTGTCAATTCGGAGCCGATATTCACAGGTCCGATATAATTGTATGCCGGTCAGATTTATGGAAAAATTCCCGAATTGTCGCATTAAAACGGTAAATCCGAGGACAACTAAATTATCTCGCTTTTGCAAGCACTGCCATGTATGTTGACCCAGGCATAAAAAAATGAAGCTGGTCTAGCACTGATCTTCTGTCATATTGAGTCACGCTAGCTCTGATCATCGCCATAGTTGCTCGACGTTTGACCATACCACAAAGCACGATGCAGTTGCAACTTGATTTCACTATGGTCACATGTGATTTGCCCTCCGACTCCCTATTACAGACCAACATATCTAAGATTTAATTGTATCGGAGTCAGAAATAAATCGTACATCGGTGGGCAAAATTTCTGCAAGCCACCATACATGTACGGTAAGGGAAAATGCCAGTTTCTTGCTTGGACCCAGTTTCTTGCTGACGGCATAATATCCAATAATACTTGCCAATTTGAAATGACAACATTTCATTGGTCTTAAAGAAGCTCAGCGTAAAACCCTTCATAATCTATTAGTCGCAGCCACCTTTGCTAAAGCAGGCTCCCGCCAAGCCCTCAAAACATGACGACCTACACAAAGGAAGAGCCGTTCGCCGAATGCTCGGCGGAGAACGGGTCCCCTCAGTCAGCACTGAGATGCGCATCCACATTCGAAACGTCAACAGCAAAGGCGAAAAGGGGAGAATCCCCGAAGAAACGACAGCAGGTAGACGGCATCCTGGTGGAAGCAATAGTGTGATATCTCCACAAATAAATAAACTAAGGTAAATAATAAAACTATCGATTGTGCTATGACAAAAATTCTGTGTCTGCACCAGTTTTTTTATTTGCACGGCATTCAAAAAATGAGCAAGAAACTGGTTTGGCTCTTCATTTCATCAGTGTTGGAGAGCAACCAATTACAATCGAATAAATGTACAAGCTATACCAATGGACATCCTGAAAAATCAATCAGATCTCGAGCTTTTCCCTCGTATCCTTTATACTCCGATATGTGATGTGGTTGCTTCAGTAGAAGGCGAAAAGTGGAGGACAGTGAAAACGAGCAAGAAACTGGCATTTCCCCTTACATGAAGTAGGTACTTCGGTACATAATGTACCTACCGGTACTTCGAAGTACCAGTACATATTATTCATAATACCGCTTGAATACGGTTCGAATACCGGTATCTTTTTAGCTCTCTCGATTTTTTTTAAAAGTATTCTGAGGTCGACTGGCACTTCATCTGAGCGATCACGTGAGTTGCATACAGAGTAACCTGTTATCAGCACTTTTCGGCACTTTTGGGTACGCTCTGTCGAAGCATTTTTTTCTTACCGAAATTACTGCTTTTAAGCAGTAATTTCGGTAAGTTTCGGTCGTTTGAATACTTTCGATAGCGTTTCCTGTAACTTTTGATCGGTTGATAGTTTGGTATCTTTGTGGTCACTTTCAAGCAGGGTCGGTCGCTTTGATCGCCTCCCGTGCTTTGGTTGCTGTTTGAACGTTCAATCGCTTTGTGGTTTTGCTGCTCTTTTCGGCCTTCGGTTGCTATTGTAGTATTTGCTGTAAGTTTTGTCACGGCTTCACGACCGCAGTTGGCGCCGTCAGTAAATAGAGTACGAGCGTCGTGATGAACAGTGGCAGACTGGTGAATGCATGTTGGTCGGTCTCTGGCGACGCCATTTTACTCACCAGGGAGCATCGAGGTTGGTCTGCTACTTATAACTGGAGATAAATGACTGCTCGAATGGCTGCCTATCAGTAATTACAATGACATTCCACTTGGTATGGTTTCGGTAGACGCAACAGTGTGTGTTGTGTGCCGTTGCATTTCTGTTGGAAGTCTTAGCCAAAAAGGAATACATGTACTGTACAGGTAGCTCGATTTGGTCCTGCGTCAAAGTTCAATAACGATCCAAGTTTCGTAAAGATCTTCGTTTGCCACACTTCAGTGCGAGTCGACAACAGGGCAGATGTCTTGGTGGTCATCCTGTTGACGATTTGCGTTCGTGTTTTCTGAGTGCCTGCATGTCTCGCGTTGCAATCGCAAGATTGCCAGCAATGTTTACTTCGATTTCGCTGGCTCTCATCTTGCTTATCTTCCTGTTCGTGCCTCCATACGCTACGCAGGCAAGATTTTCCGACACTGCTTCAATCGCACTTTTGCATGTGTTATTTTAATATTAAAATAGGCCCGGCCCGATGGTTCATCGGCCCATTCTCAACCGGGCTCAGCGCACCGCATAACACATGCGGCGATGATACGCTGCCTGGGTCCCAGTACTGTACAGTACTAGTACTGGTAAGTTCCATCACGAACGTTGAAAAGCTTCCTGCGTACGCACAAAGTCAGCAGGATGTGGCGCTGTTCTGCTTTAATTAACAGCATCTTATTTCCACTTCACAATGAAGGATGGGTTTATCTAGACGCGTTTTAGTTGCACCTGCCAAAAAGGCATTACCTTCAGGTTCCCTTTTCACCTTCAACGCTGCCCGCTGGGAGATCGCGCGTAACGAAGAGGTGATGTTTTGTGAAATGGGAGGTCGGGTTCAACCAAGTCAACGGTGTGGTTCGAAACATTCGTCATCGCCTGGCCACAATTCATCGACTCAATCCGGCGAAGAAAGCAACGCCAAGCGGCAGGCAAAGTAACATAACGTCCTGAATCGACTCAATCCGGCGAAGAAAGCAACGCCAAGCGGCAGGCAAAGTAACATAACGTCCTGCTAGACTTCGCCAAGACGTTATCCGTGCAGCATGAATTTAAAGATCAAACCACTTTAAGGCTACGAGTAGGATGAGGCTACCACGATAAAAAAAAATGCACCCGCGCAAATACACTGTCGAGCTCAGCTTAGACGAGGTGCTGGAAGCTCTCGGGCTGGATACGGTACTGTGCGGCCTCGCCTCCGCCTTTGCTGTGCTCTTCTAGCATGAAAGTCACCACGCCGCAATTGCTCATTTTGGCCGACTTGGCCTCGTGGTGCACGTCGCTCGGAAAGAACTCGCGACAGAACGCGCGGAACCACAGCGAGTGGCCATACACGACGACCACGTCCGTCTGCTGCTTGAAGACCCAGTGCACAAACGTCAGCAGGCGGTCCCGGCCGCTGCCCAGCACCGCCTTGTTGCCGTGGCTCTCGGCCACATTGAACAGCTCGTCGTGGCGCTTCTCTCCGCGCGGGGCCTGCACCAACACCTCGTGCGGCTGAACTGCGTGGGGTTCACTGAGGGCCAGCGTGTCCACGTTGCGGCCGATCTCCTGCAGACACGAGAGCACGTGGATCCTCTCCCCAGGCACCTCCAGTCTCGACGCCGACGCGATGCGCGCCGTGTCGATGGAGCGGCGCAGATTGGACGTGGCCACGACGCTG
>JAHWLE010000205.1:0-31706 GCA_024679135.1 Phytophthora foliorum
GGAGGAGACCAAGACGCACGTGGCCTCGCCCATGCGCGCGCTGCTGCGGTCACTCAGTCTGCAGCGTAGCGGCAGCAGAAGCGCCGACAGCAAGACGGAGACGCGCTCCGACGCCGCACAGATTCTGCTGGAGGGCGTGCTCACCGAGCTCCTGCAGCAGCGCTACTGGCGCTCCAAGCTCTGCTACTTGGTGCTGGAGCAGACGGCGGACAGCGGCCAGCTCCGGTTCACGCTGAGACAGTTCCGCTTCGTGCCCGAGAGCAGGAAGCCTGGGCGGCTCGTGGCCGTCGTCACGCTGTCGCAGAACGACGTGGTGACGGAGCTGACATCTCATCGACAGGTGAAGCACGCGCTGGAGCTGCAGCTGGCGTCCGCTGACCAGCGCACAGACGTCGCAGGAGGCGAGGGGGACCATGGTGCAGAGGACAAAGCGTCGCTCGTGCTGCGGCTCGCTGCGGGGGATGAAAAGACGCACGCACGATGGCTGCAGGTGCTGAGTTCGTGCATTGACACGCTGGTCTCCCAGGCGGAGACGCAGTACCGACTCGGGGAGTCGGCAGCGTGGCCAGTGACGGAACCGGCCAAGATCGTGCCCATGTTTGGAGACGAAGGACGACGAGCAAGTGTACTCGTGACGAGAGAGCGGGGCCGCAATGACAGTGCTATTAGCTATACTAGCAGTGAATGCAGTAACAATACACCCTACGAGACGGACCTCCCCGCGGAGGAAATTCGGGCGGCGAGAAAAGATATTAGGGGACAGGACGAAGAAGAGACAAAACCAGCGGTGCGCGAAAGGCAGGCTCGAGTTCACAGCTACGATAACACAGCACGGGTAATCGGACATGAAGATCTTCCAGCCCACGCAGTCGCCGGTTACTGCTGCACGCCTGAGTATCGATCAAGTGAGTCATCCTGTTCGCCGGGACTGGACGCTGACAACAACGCTGCAGATGAGAAGGAAAGCAACAACCAGGAGGACAACCAGGGCGACGAGGATTCCGAAGAAGATTCTGTTGCTGGTGATCTTGCTACACAGAGCTCTGTGGCGCCCTACAAGAGTGCTGTTCTGGCGGGGAGAGGTGTTTCTGCCTACCAGAGCATGGGGCTAGAGGACGAGTACACGAAAGTGAGTTCAAGATCGGCAATAGCAGCTGGAAATGGACGAGCCCGACTTCCTCGAGCTGCATTTGGCGCAACTAGCAGCAATTCCGGTTTCTTACCGATACTGCGGCCACAGACGCACTCCTTCAATGCAAATGGACAGGTATTTACTTTGGATACTCGCTATCAGCTCGTCAAGCCTATCGGAAATGGAGCATACGGCGCTGTGATTGCAGTCAAAGACGCAGTCAATGGCGGTGACAACCTGGCAGTCAAAAAAATCACAAACATATTCGAGGATCTGGTGGATGCAAAGCGCATTTTGCGCGAGGTTCGACTGCTCGGTCACTTCAATCACAAGAATATCACACGACTGCAGGACCTGGTGCCTCCTCCTTCTCGAAAGCAGTTTGATGATATGTACATCATTACAGAACTCATGGAGACCGACCTGCATCAGGTTATTTACTCCATGCAACCAATGTCAGACGACCACGTCAAGTACTTTTTGTACCAAATGCTCTGCGCGCTACACCACATTCACTCGGCGGGCGTGCTGCACCGTGATATGAAGCCCAGCAACATTTTATTAAACGCAAATTGTGACCTGAAAATCTGCGACTTCGGGCTTGCTCGCGGAGGGGTCGGCTCGTTTTCCGGAGTACATCAGGACCTAACAGTGCCTGGTGAACTGACCGAATACGTGGTTACTCGGTGGTACCGCGCGCCAGAGATTATGCTCAATTGTTTGCAGTATACTACAGCGATCGACGTATGGGCGGTGGGCTGCATATTTGCGGAAATGCTATTGCGCGAGCCACTATTCCCTGGAAACGACTATTTGCACCAGCTCAAGCTCATTATCAAGTTCCTGGGCACACCGAAGCAGGAAGATATTGAATTTGTAAAGAACACCAAGGCTTTGCGCTTCCTCACAAAGCTTGCGATATCCAAACCAAAAGGGTGGCGAGATGTGTTTGCGGGCAGTGGCGCTGAAACTGCTGTGAGCTCCGAGGCGATTGATTTGCTGAGCAAGATGCTGCTATTCAACCCTGAAAAGCGGATCACAGTGGACGATGCACTGCGGCACCCGTACTTGGCCACGTTCTTTGATGAGAATGACCTCGTGGTCTCGAAGCCTTTCGACTTTTCGTTCGATTTGCCCGATGACCAGTTGACCAAGGATGCGCTCATCAACCTGCTCTGCGAGGACATTGAGCAGTTCCACCCGCCTGTGCCAACTTCAGTCGCACCAATTCCATTGAGCGCCGCGGCCAGTCGTTTCTTCCGAATGGGGATGACAGCGTCAGCCAGCTAGGAGACAAACACCAGGCTGCGTTGGCTATCCGAGTAAAATAATTCAACAGTAAGAAATCGCCGTTTGCCTGAGATGTTGTCAACTTTGCCCAGCAACCCGTCACGATGTCATTTTTGGTGTTCGGGACTTGTGCCTCAACAGACACATGTCGTCGAGTGGGCTATCGCCACCTTTGGCGTACAGGACAGCCTTATTCGCGTCACTGCCAACAAGTTTGAATTTCGCGGCTGCTGGACGTCAGGTCCGTTTCGGCGAGGAGTTTCAGCAGTGCATGGCTTGTTCCAAGCGTGCGCGCACCAACAGACTCGCGGTGCTGAGCCTGTCCCCGAAGTGCGACGAAATGGGCCGGAAGACGACGCGCTCTCTTTGAATTCGAGCTGTTACTTAGCGCACGCCACTGGATACCTGCACGCTTTAAATATTGGGGAACCATGCTTGAGGCCGGAGCGAGGCGGGCAAGTCGAAGTCACTTTTCCAATTGCCTTCAACAGCACATTCATCCACCTCATCATGAAGTTCTTCGCCCCGCTTTCCGTCGGTGTTGCCCTGCTCGCAGCTCAAGTGAGTGCAAAAGGCGTCTGCTACGACCCGAACCACCACGCTGTCAGCGATGACATGGATGCTGCTTCCGTCGCCGCCGACATGGCCACCATCAAAAACCACGGCTTCACGACTGTGCGCACCTACATCTCCCAGTTCGGCCCCACGCAGATGGGTCCGATCATTGCAAGCGCCAACCTCACGGCAGCACTGGGTGTGCCGTATCCCCAGTCGGACTGCCAGGTGCAAGCGGCCGCTGCGATCGCTGCAGCCAAAGCCGGTGGCGTGGGCTACATCTTCGTGGGCAACGAGAATCTTGCAGGTGCAACCACCGTTCCCAGTGATATGATCCAAATGATGAATGACATCAGGGCACAGGTGCCCAGCACGGTTAAGGTCGGCACTGTGCAGCGCAACACCGAGGTCATCAACTTCTCTGGAATCTCTGGCTGGTCAGATCTTGTCGCTGCTAGCGATGTATTGGGCGTGAACGTCCACCCTTACTTCACGCCGGGAACGACTGCTAGCAATGCCATTGAAGTCGTGAACAACCAGTGGACAGTCATGAAGAACAACTTCGGCGACAAGCTGATCCTCACTGAGACGGGATGGCCTTCGGACGGAACACTATCGGGCAACATCGGCAGCGTAGATGGCCAGGCGACGTTCTTTGGCTCGTACGAAGCGTGGAGCAGCTCCATGGACGAGTCCTTCTACTTCCAGATGTTCGACACACCTTACAAGACCAACGCGTTCGAGAAGTCGTACGGCCTGCTCACATACGACTCACAAGACAAGTTTACTTTTGCCTCTGGCACAGTGAAACCTTACCGCTTGCGTTAAGCGGCATCTCCAATATTGTAAGGGAGGCTTCGACGTTTATAAAGTACTTGAGTCGCTCTGAAGGAACACCAAACACCACAATAATTCGCAATAACATCTTCGTGCACATTTCATAGACTTAGCGTACCAATTCGTTTTCTCCCTTTATGGACTGAAGCCGCATTCGGTGAGAAATTGCTTCGTGTCATGTCGAATGGTGAAGCCGGAACGTAGATTGCACTGGATGCTCGTGTCTAAGGACACAATGTGGTGATACCAATATGACGGCAGATACAGCACTTCGCCGGCCGTGAGTGCCACTTCGGCTGCAGGACAATTACGAGCATTTTCTGGAAGAGCACTTGTGTCGGACCAATTGAACGAAGTGTGTCGTTGTGACTGGCCTTTGGTCATCAGACCCTGGCACTTGCAGGAACTTGGCGGCGAAATCACGTATCTCTTGGTTCCACGGATCATGGAGATATGGTTAAGCCCGCCGTCAAAATGGCCCTCTGCTATGATGCCTCGCATTCCGAAACGACAGCGCATGCCGCGCTCCTTGGCTATAGCTACGTCACGAACAAAAAGGTCCCCAAACCGGATATCATGTTCGGTTTTCATCGGGCTCAGGAATTGCAGCTCATCGTAGATGAATGTTGCTCGCTTGGAAATGTCGTTTTTCTTGAGCATGAAGTAGTAATACTCATGTTGCTCGCCGGCCTCCTCGAGCGGCTTGACGTCGCGCACAGCCTTCACAAACTGGGGGTACGTCATCCAACGAGACTCGTACGGGTCCTGTTCGCCAGCAAGCTGCTTGCTCTTGAGGTAGTACATAAAGTGGCTATCGTTAGCCACGTGCACCTTGTACAGCGCCTTCGGATTCAGCTGCTGCGTCAGGTACTCGTCCGTCCAACGCTCCTTGGCAGCCGTCAGCTCCGGCACTCCGTACGCTACAAACGGCACCTCCATCTCCCGAAACATCTGAGCCAGACGGAACTCGTACTACCAGCAACAACAAAAAACATCGTTAGTCGCTCTACATCAAGCACCACGAACCTCGTCCACTCACCGAGTCCGAAACATTGAAATGGCAAATGCTGTTGAAGATGCCACTCGGCACCTGGTCCGTCTTTTCCGGTTTCCAATTGTCGAACAGTGCAGCGGACGGGAACAATTGCGGGTAAGCGTTGCAGCCTTCGGCCCTGCTCAAATCGCACTGGTACCGTAGCGACGGCAGGTCACACTGGAATTTGTTTTGGGCCCCGTTCGGGTACCGGTTCGGCAGTGGGCGCTGCAACTTTTGTCCTTTTAACATCACGACGTCGTCGCCCGCGCCCCAGCGCAGAGCGTTCGCGTGGAATTGCGGCCCAAGGTTTAAACGGCGCGACGCCAAGAAGGAGGGCAGGGAGAGCCACAGCCACAGCGTGACAAGTATCAGAGCGAGCAGCAGCAGAGTGCCGCCGTGTTGGCTCTGACGCACTTGCCACAGGCCGCGACGGAGCAAGGCGGACGCCCGGACTTGAGCGGGAGACTTGGGCATTAGTTTGTGGCGTCGAAAAATGAAAAATGCGATGGCGAATTGTCTTGGCGTTTGTATGGAAATTTGAATTGGTCGGGGTGGAAGATGTGAAGTGATCCCATCCATCGTCACGCTTTGACTTGCGATGGTTGCACAACAGCGAGGCATTTGGATGTGCAGAGTCGATAAGTTACTGTACTACATGTATACTACATGTAGTTGACTCGATGGCGAATATCTACTAGCAACTGAGTTTATTTTTGTGGCTGCAAGCACGGACACGTCAACAAGGAATGTAAGTGAGACCAAACCACAAGTGGAATCCTCTCGAGGAGAAATGAAACCGGATCAAGTCGGTCGCCAAACCAACAGATTTGCCAGCTATGTTCATTTATATGACGCTTTAGTCAGCAGGAGCAACCTTCAAGCCGAACCGGGACTCGAGACTTTCGAGTTCCGGTCGTATTTGGAATCTCGAGTCATATTGCAACGTGCGTCAGTTGTACCAACACCCAACGCTCCCGTGAATGTCTGACCTCAGTTCGTGCAGCGGCGCCTCAGCAATCACCAACTGATAAAACATCAAAAGCATCGACGACGACACGATATCGAGAAAAAATGTCAAGTGTCTACAACTGCTCTTGCACGGTGAATATCTTGCGCTGGTTGAGTGTGTACGTTGTTTCACTGGGTTTTGTGATCCATACTCGAAACAACTTCCATCGCGTATTACCCCGGATGTGCAGGTAACTGGAGTGTGAACGTCATGAATGTATTGCTGCATGTGGCGTTGGAATTTGTATCTGTGCTTCTTTTCAACGCTCTGTTGAAAAGAAACTTTTCGTTTCCTCCGGTATATCAGATCGCTTTCGTGCTCGAAACGGAGATTAACCTAACACATTTTCTTCGTCGGGCTTCTTGCTGTGCTGCAGTATGAGCTTCAGTATTTCGGTTAGTGATCTCTCTTTCTCATAAATTTGAAACCCGCCCATGACATTTTTGTTGTTTTCGCCGGTCGTAAGTTTAGGCACTGACTGTACATTCGGTTTTGCCTGTCTCAAGGACAAACGATAATAACGAATGGATATGCATGCTGGTTGCCAAGTCGCACTACGTATCTTCTCAGATGCGCCAGGCAAGACCAGCACTCACCGACTAAATTGTGCGTCTACTTTTTTCTTCGGTTGGTGTCCGAGCCGTCGCGAGGAATTTGTTTGCTCGACACCAATGTCGCCGTCATCTTTGACATCGATGTCTCCGTGATCTTCGCCACCATTTCGTTTAACGGAAAGACCCGTCCGTGCAATAGATTGCATCATTGCAGCACTAACGTCATTGTACAGCGTCTGAAAAATGACGTATACGACTGGCACCCAGCTAATACAAGGGAAACACACACGGAACGCATAGTGACTGAGCACGAGCACTTTCCATAAGCCAGCATCAACACCAGTTTTCGCGGGTCCTGCATAATCAGCACCATAAACGTTGTGAATCACAACATTCGACAGCAACAACAAGCAGCACATCACTTTCCAATTTACTTCCAAGCGAGAGTTTGAAGCGATGGGAAACGCTGGTATTGAGCCCGAGTTTGATCAGCCCAACCTCGTACCGGCAAAGGCAGCAACCACTACGGAAGCCCAAGTATTCTACGAGTCTGCCGCCAGCAAGTTCGAGATAGCGCTTGGGCGGACGCAACCGCAACTGGAAGTGCGGTTCTCGAACCTTTCGGTGTCTTGTGAAGTGACTACGCTGCAATCACAACACCAAGGTGGCGACGCTGCCCCGGAGCTACCGACAATTTGGAACACGCTAAAGCATGCGGTCGAAAGTATTGTGTCAGCAAGGAAGAAGGAGCAACGTGACATACTCAAGCAAGTAAGTGGTGTGCTGCGTCCCGGGTCCATGACGTTGGTCCTCGGACAGCCAGGGTCTGGAAAGTCGACGTTGCTCAAGGCATTGAGTGGACGATTGCGCGACCGTGTGAGTGTCACGGGCGAGATATCCTACAACGGAGAGCTTCAGCAGGTCATTGCTAAGCAACTGCCGCAGCTTGCAGCGTACGTGCCCCAAAATGACCAGCACTTCCCGCTCCTATCGGTGCAGGAGACCTTGTCGTTCGCGCACGCGTTTAGTACTAGCGATGGGAGCGATGCAGCAGCTATGATGCTCGGACAAGACGCAGGGCACGGCAGCCGACAGGCACTCAAATCCGCGCTCGACATGTTTGAAAACTACCCTGAAGTCATCAAAGAGCAGCTCGGATTGCAAAACTGTTGGAACACGATTGTCGGGGACAACATGGTGCGTGGAGTGTCGGGTGGAGAGAAGAAGCGCGTCACGACGGGTGAGATGGTGCTTGGCATGCAGCGCGCTGTGTTCATGGACGAAATCAGCACTGGACTCGACAGCGCTGCGACCTTCGACATCATCACTACCCAGCGTACTATTGCGCGGACGCTGGGCAAGATCATGGTCATTTCCCTGTTGCAGCCACCACCGGACGTCTTCACACTCTTTGACGACATTATTCTCCTGAACGAAGGAGATGTGATGTACTATGGACCATGTGAACGAGTAGTGGAGTACTTCCGCGAATTAGGTCTTCACTGCCCTCCGAATCGCGACGTCGCTGATTTCTTGCTTGATCTTGGAACTCCTCAACAGTACGTCTACGAGGCTTCACGCGGCAAAGGTGCATTGCGACCCCCTCGCCTAGCGATCGAGTACGCGGAAGCGTTTCGAGACTCGGACATTCACCAGGGTACCCTCGAAGTACTGGAGGTGACTGCTACTCAAGAAAGTCTGAATAAATGGAGCAAAGACGCCAAGTCGATGCCCGAGTTTCAGCGTTCCGTGTGGGCAAATATGCTCGCGCTGTCGCTGCGGCAGCTCATGCTCATCACGCGCGATGTCAATACGATTCGTAGCCGCATTGTGCTCGTTCTAGTGGCGGCTTTTGTTTGCTCGACAGCCTTCATGAGCGTGGACCCAACAAACATAGCGTTGGTGCTAGGCGTGATCTTCATGTCGGCCATGTTTCCGCTCTTCGAGCAGACATCTCAGCTATCCATGTTCATGAGCATGCGTGGCATATTTTACAAGCAGCGGTCAGCAAACTTTTTCCAGACCTTGGCGTACGTGCTCGCAAACGTGGTCAGTCAGATGCCGATCGCGCTGCCTGAGAGTTTCATCTATGGCGCTTTCATATATTGGATCGCTGGGCTTGAGGCGAACGTTGGTATCTTCATTGTGTACGAGCTGATTATTTTTCTGACTGTGATGGCAGCCGTTCTCATTTTCTTCTTCATCACCGCGATATCTCCGAACATCTACATTGCAAATCCGCTGACGTTGGGAGTTCTACAAGTCGTGTTGGTATTCGCGGGGTTTATTGTCACGAGAAGTCAGATTCCCGACTACCTCATCTGGCTGTACTGGATCGACCCCATGGCTTGGGCGTTCCGTGCAATCGCCGTGAACCAGTACCGATCTGCAACGTTTGATGTGTGCACGTACGAGGAAGTCGACTACTGCGAACAGTTTGGCAAGACCATGGGGGAGTACTACCTGAGCGTGTACGATATTCCTTCCGAGAAGGAGTGGGTGGTGTTTGGAATTGTTTATCTTCTCGGGTTGATCGTCCTGTTCACAGTACTCAGCTATCTCGCGCTCGAGTACAAGCGTTACGAGGGTGACTTCAGAGCAGTTCTGTCAACGGCACCCAACAATGACGAGCAATACCAACTCGTTACGACCCCCAAGCAAGGTGTTCGAGTTCCAATATCCGGTCAACGTGATTGCGCTGTGATTGAAGTTCACAGACACTCGACGACATTTGTACCTGTCACGGTAGCGTTCAAGGACTTGTGGTACTCTGTTCCAAACCCAACCAAGCCGGCAGAAACAATCGACTTGCTCAAAGGGATCAGCGGAGTTGCACGACCAGGGACAATCACCGCACTTATGGGATCGTCAGGCGCCGGCAAGACTACCCTCATGGATGTGATTGCAGGCCGCAAGAACACTGGGTCCATCCAAGGCAAGATCCTGCTAAACGGCCACGAAGCAACGGAGCTCGCAATTCGGAGGTGCACAGGATACTGTGAGCAGACGGATATTCACTCAGAAACTGCTACTTTCCGCGAAGCACTCACCTTCAGCGCATTCCTCCGCCAAGGTAGTGACACGTCCGAGACAGCAAAACTCGACTCTGTGAACGAGATCATTGACTTGCTGAACCTACAAAACATCGCTGATCACATGGTGCGCGGGAGCTCCTTGGAGCAGTTGAAGAGGTTGACGATTGGCGTGGAGTTGGCGGCTCAACCTAGTGTTTTGTTTCTCGATGAGCCGACAAGTGGCCTGGACGCGCGGTTCGCCAAGATGATCATGAACGGGATCCGCAAGGTTGCGGACTCTGGACGCACGATCATCTGCACGATTCACCAACCGTCCTATGAAGTGTTCTCCGTTTTCGACAACCTGCTCCTGCTCAAGCGTGGTGGCGAGACTGTGTTTTTCGGTGAGCTCGGCGAAGACTGCCAGGCACTGGTGAACTACTTCGAAGCGATTCCTACTGTGCAGTCACTGTCTGCGGAGTACAACCCTGCCACTTGGATGCTTGAATGCATCGGCGCTGGTGTCAAGATTAAGTCGTCGGAAGGCGGAAGCGTAGATTTCGTTCAGTGCTTCAAGGAAAGCCCCCTCAGAGCTCAGCTAGACGCGATGTTAGGCGAAGAAGGCGTCGGACGTCCATCGCTAGATGTGTCACCCCTCGAATTCCGTCGGAAGCGTGCGGCATCGTCCAAGGACCAATTCAAGTTCCTGCTCCGACGCTTTTTCAACATGTACTGGCGCTCTCCTGCACACAACATTACCATTCTCGGTGTGGCCACCGGCAGTGCACTCGTACTAGGACTTGTAGGCGTCGGTTTGTCTACGAGCTCGTACCAAGGAATATGCTCCGGTCTCGGCATCATCTTCGTCGCGTTCCAGTTTCAAGGGTTCGTGTCCTTCAACAGTGCGATCCCATTCGCTTTCGACGACCGCGCAGCATTCTACCGTGAACAATCCGCGCATACTTACAGCGCGCTGTGGTATTTTGCGGCTGGAACGCTCGTGGAGATCCCGTACGTGTTCGTGAAGGGCCTCATCATTTCCGCGCTGCTCTTTCTCTTCATGGGGTTCACGGGCTTTGCGACGTTCATTCTGTTCTGGCTCGCCATGTCGCTGTCTGTCTTGGCGGACGTCTACACGGGGCATTTGCTGGCGTTCGCACTGCCGAACGTCATCATGGCGTCGCTCACTGGATCTGTCGTGTCGACGGTCTTCTTCCTGTTCGTCGGGTTCAACCCGCCCGGCAGCTCCGTGTCCGCCGGCTACCAGTGGCTGTACACGATCACCCCGCAGCGATACGCCATGTCGATCTTGTCCACGCTGGTGTACGGGGACTGCTCCACGACTCCGGAGCTGGACACTGCGACGGGCAACTACAGGAACGTGGGCCCGGAAATCGGCTGCCAACCGCTGGACGACGCCCCCGTCTCCATCGGGAACGTGACCGTGCAGATGCTGCTGGAAAACGTGTACAACATGAGCCACGACGACATTGCGCGCAACTTCGGGGCGCTGCTGGCCTTCATTGTAGCCGTCCGAGCGCTGGGTCTGCTGGCGCTGCAGTTCCTGAACCACCAAAAGCGGTAGATCAGCTCACTTCAACGTCACTAAACTGAATCCTCACTTCAACTTGCGCTCGAAGTCACTAAACTGAATATGTGGTGTGTGTTACATAGCGAGCCAAATGTGGCTGCGCACCAGCCATTTGACCACTTTGAAAATGTCGTCGCTGCGGAACGTGGTCAAGCGGCGCGAGCACAAGGAGCGCGGGCAGCTGCGCGAGCGGCGGAAGCTGGGCCTGCTGGAGAAGCACAAAGACTATGTGAAGCGCGCGCGCGACTACAACCGCAAGCAGAAGCGGCTGCAGACGCTGCAGCTCAAGGCGGCGCTGCGCAACCCGGACGAGTTCTACCACAAGATGGCGCAGGCCCAGACGGCCAAGGGCGTGCACGTGTCCACGCACAACCACGTGCAGCAGCTGGACTCGGAGGCGCTGCGCTCGCTCAAGACGCAGGACCTGGCCTACCTGCACCTGAAGCGCGCCGTGGACCTGCGCAAGGCCGAGAAGCTCAACCGCGGCCTGCACTTTGTGGACGCGCCCAAGGACAACAAGCACACGGTGTTTGTAGACGACAGCGACCAGGTGGACGCCTTTGACGTGGCGAGCCACTTCGACACGGCGCCCGAGCTCGCGGACAGAGCCTTCAACCGCATCCGCAAGGCGGAGCTGCAGACGATCGACCTGCCCGATCTGGCGGCGAACCCCAAGCAGAAGCACAAGATGCAGGTGGAGAAGGACGCCATGTACAGGGAGCTCAGGGACCGACTCGAGCGCGCCAACAAGATCGGACAGATGAGCTCGAAACTCGACCTGGAACGCAAAGTGCAGGCCAAGGGCAAGAAGGTCAAGGTCAAGGACGGAGAGGACGGCATGCCCGCCGTCTACCGCTGGAAGCAGCAGCGACAGAAGTAGAGGCCGCAGACGGTGATGTGCTCCTATCGATTTCATACATGCATTGGTTTGGCAACTTTTTTTCTTGTGAAGTTAGGCTGCTAGTGTTGTCTGGATCGGCGACGAGGAACGTGGTGGTGGCCGTACGCTTTGCGGATTTGTGATAGAAGTTGCAGGATGATATCTCGGTTGCCGGCACGGACGGCGTTTGCTCGGCGCAGCAGGTGGAGCGGCATCGTCTGAGCACGCAGAAGTTGTGTAAGAGAGCTGGAAGCTGAAAACGAGTGGATGGAGCAGTGCGACCTACTTTCTTCTGCTGAAGGATGGCCAGCGCTTTCGAGATGTTGTGTAATGCACTAGCTTTGCTGAGCTCGTTCTTGCCGGATGGACGTGTGACGCCTGGGATGCTACGCATCAGCTCTACTTTTTCAACGATGCAGCACAGCAGCACTCCTGACTGGAACTCCGTCAGTTTTGCCGATGGATCCTGGTCAGCAGGAAGATATATCAAAGCGGATGTCAGTGCAAACGCGACGAGAAGCAGCTTACAGGATCGGTGTCGTACATGAAAAGAGGAGGGATTCTTGAGATGGATTCCCAAACGTTTCAGCCACGCCAAAATCTCATCCACAGAAGCTTTTGCTGGCATGAAGTTCTGTTCTCCATGAGTTTCAAGCTTTTTGACCGGCGAAGGCATTCCGGAGGCACCGTCGCTGTCCTGAGTTGGTGATCTCGCTGCGTCTGGGTAAGCTGAAATTGGAGAAACGAATGCATCTGGCCACTGTGTTAGTGATACTACTGCCATGCGCGGTGTTCGAAGCATACTCACCTGACAATTCCTCAATTTCGATGCGTGGAGCCCTTTTGTCCCATACCTGACCAGGACTTGAAATTACGTCCGTTTTTCGGTTGTGCGAATGAGTCGGCAAGATGTCGTCCATGCCTTGGTACTTCTCTTCATTCTCACTTTGACTCGGCGCTGACACGGAATCAACTGCAACGCTATAGACCGGACTGGAAAAGGGTGCTCTTGGTACTGGAAACACATCGTCGGCATCATGATTGCCGCTTGGGTCATTCTCGCTCCATGCAAGACGACGAGCAAAGCTATCGTGAAGTTTAACTTGAAATGACGCTTCCCCCTTCAGTTTTCCCTGCTCGGCCAAGGTAATGGCTGGAATATCAAGCAGGAGCGGAGAAGATTTTACAGTAGTCGATGGTACAGCAGTTGCTTCGCCATCTTCTGCCGCACAAGTTTCGTGTATACGTTTTGGTGAAGTCTTACTACCCTCACTAGGTTCATGGATACCTGTTTTATGACTGGCCTGCCAAAGGTGCCACAAAATTCCGTAGTTGATCTGTCGATCTCCAATGAGTACAGCTTGTTCGGCGGATGAAGTCAAATAGCATGACGGAATTTGCTCTTGTGGGAAATCGCCCAGTCTTTCAAACGCTGTTGAAACGTTTTCCCTAGTACAGTGGCGTGAGCAAGCCCTGATGTTCAACAAAATTGATTCAAAGCGGCCTACCTCATATCACTCAGAGTTCGAGGAGCCTTGAAATACGAGAACGATGTATTTTTCAACACTTGAACCAGTAGTGAGCTGAAGCACCAATGGACAAGTAACATCAGCTAACCTCGAGATTCAGTTTTTCTTGTGAGAGCTCACAGTACCAGAGCATAACACCGTTGCGCATCGGGTCTTGCAGAACCCCACGACCAGAATACTGCATCATAAAGGAACACGTAAGCCTTGCGAAGCACCTCCTTTGGCTCTAAATCCTGCAGTGATACTCAGGTATTACCTTCTTCACGTCAAATCCGACACGGTTTAGCCACTTGTTCACTACTTGTACCTGCTCGCTTGTGATGTATGGCATGCTTCGCTTTAATAAAACACCTTGAGAAGATATCGTTTCCACTGCCACAGGTTTCTTTCTTCGGTGCTGGGGTGACAGTACATGCTTGTGGATGCTGGTAACATGCTCTTCCGCGTTGTTAGTCGTAGCTTTCTCATGATCTGGGTCAATGCAGAGCGTTTCGGGTTTTGGGTGTACAGCATGTTGAGGATTTGAAGGAGCAGCAGCATGTGCAAGTCGTTCGACTCGGTTGAAGACTTCATCTAATGCAGACCAAATCGTTTTAGACGATTTTTTTCCAGGAGATGCCAGGGATTCGAATGAGGTTACAGCTTCAGACGAAATCCCAAAGCCTTTGAAAGCAGCTAGGGCTAGTGTCAGGTTGCGTTGTCTCTCTGCAGGTGTTTGCGGGTCACTCACAGACGCGATAGTCGCGATACTCAAATCTTTGGCTTCAGGAATGCTTTGATCAAACTCCCCTCCGCAACGCTGAATGATTGCAGCAGCGATACGACAAAGCAAGACCCCACTCGCAAACACTTGTCGAACTTTTCTCGGAAGGCTCAATCTCAATTTCTCCGTTTGTTGGACGAAAATTTGGTTCATGGGAATCTCAACCTGTAACACAAGCCGAATCCAGTTGCATATGCGCACCGCCACCTCATCATCAGTGCAAGGAGAAACATCACGCTTGCTGTCGAGCGCTTTGTCACGATGTTGATATTTTGCTGTTGGATCCCACATGCCATACACACGAAGTCCTCTGTCATCATGAAAAATGCCAGTTTGGCTCGAGATAACCTTCTTGACTCTTATGCTCGGTGAAATCACTGCTGTGACGGAATGTGAGCCACTGCTTACTCTTCTCTTAGGCGCCGTTGGTCTCTTTCGACTTCGCTTCGTTTGTTCCGTTTTGTTTAGTACAGATCCTGGTTCCCGGATACTCTTGGACGACTTTTTAGTGTTTAGGCGAGGTTGAGGTCGTAATGAAGCTGGATGTACTTGCTTGATCTTGCGTTCACCCTCTGCGTCTTTTGTATCCTGGGCAGCTTTGTCGTGAGAGTGCAACGAGTGCTTAATCATCTCTTCCTGCTCTTGACGCCGCCGAAACGTGCTTTTATCACTGTCAAACGACTGCTGCTCCTGCAAGCGTTGAATACCCAGTCGCTTTAAAACAATCAGCACTGCGCAAATTGCATCGCTTTGCCCTGCCATTACGCGTGCAAGACACTCCGCGTCGTTCACAATGTACATGGCGTCTCCGTCCTGGCTTCGGCATTCACTTGCAGCAAACTGAACAACACGACGAAGCCGCTCCACGATCTCGCCATTGTCAAACGCGTCGACTTCGGATATTGCCTCGGCTGGACTCCGCTTCAATGCAACACCAGCACCGAGCGTCAGTTTGAAGAGCAAATTACAACTTGAATCCATACAGGCACCTCAATACCTGCAACCACACCACGATCTCGAGTAGCACGTCGCCGAAGCGCAAGTCTCTCAACTCCTCGACCAACAAGCACGTGGTGAGCGGTAGTGAGTTCACCCAATGCAGCAGCAACCGCTCACGCATGCAGTCACCCGCTTGCTCCTCTGTAGGCACAACCGGAAGTTCAATCGTGGCCGACGAACCTGAAGACTCATACCTTCGACTAACGTGCATCTTGAAGAGTCACAGCTTGAAAACGGCCGCCACTTGCTTTGTCCGGCGTGGTAGGAAACACGCATCTAATTGCTGCTCTCAAGACCGATTTGAGGATGCAGCACTACTGTGGCTTTTCAGGCAAGTTGAAGCCGCATTCGGCTGTTGAGTCCGCTTGGTTCGAGCCACTCTCAAGCACGAGCTTTGCTGTTTGAGAAAGCTTCGACCGCCGAGGCTCTTGCCAATGAGGCTGACGTGTTTGCCTGCAGCACTCGCAAATCCCAACCATAGACAGAGCGGAGAGAAACACCGGCCGCGTCCATGAGCCAAGCTGTCGCCCCTTTATCCGTTGCTGTCCACCGTGGAGACTGCAAAGATGCGAGAGGTGGGTGCTTCTCTCTCTACTGCACTCGCTGTGGCCATCGGGCTGAGTGTATCTCGTGGGGATCACGGAGCTGCCTCCGTCGGACATAGGTCTCCTCTCCACGAGCTGCTCCCAGGTGGCAGCGTGACAGCAGGACCGATCCTGAGGCTGGCGACCAGCGCAATCTAGCCACGCCGCATGTCACGCTACGGGGAAGCGGACAACGGCGTCCAGTTGCCAGTTGCACCCCGTTGAGTTCGCCAACTTCCCCCTGAAAACGTTGAAGGCATCGACGCTAACGCGCGAGTTGAAGCGGCAGAGGTACAGCAGTAAACTTATTGTACACGGTGTACATTCATGGTATTGCTGCATTGCCTTGCAAATCGGCGAGATCGTGAGGAGAAGCAAGGTCGACCAGCTGACGGAGCACTCACCCCCCGGCTGTCACGGCCTCACGGTTGCTTGGAGCTCGTCCCACCGTGACAAGTGTCAGCAATGCCGATGGCAGATGGGGGAGCCACGTTGAATCAAGAGATGTGGCGGCCGCAGCCAGCCTCACTCTCGACTTGGCGAGGTAGCGAGCAAGCTCCGTCGTCGCCATCAAGGAAGACGCCGCAGCTTCGGCTGTCGATCACGCGATGCCCCGGCAGGACTCGCCGACCTTTTCGGACTCGAACTCCTCTGGCCGGTACGACCTTGACCAGTCCGACGCAGCATTGAAATTCGTTCACTGACAATCGTTTGCTTGCTCTGATTCCAGTGACTCGAGCGAAGCCATGCACGACAACGGCGGCCAGTTCCCGCTGCCGGATGACTATTTCCCAGAGATCCACCTGACGTCCAGGGAGATCAAGAACTACGAAAAGCAAATGCAGGAGATTGTCAAGAACGCACTGGCCGAGTACGAGCTGCATGAGGTCAAAGGCTCGAACCCCGTCTACCGCGCGCCGTGGAGTGTCGTCGGTAAGGTGGAAGGTCTCACTACCATCAAGAAGGAGACGCCCGACAGCCCCACGGCGAGCCAGGCGCGCATCTTCGGCCGCATCAACGGCGACTACCGCCACTTCATCGACTTCTTCTATGCCGAGACGTCGGCGGAGCTCTTCGCGTGGAACCAGTTCATGTTCGGCTACGCTACGGACGCGGCCGTGCTCAAGAACATCCACACGGTGGCGTCCAAGAAGAAAAGTCTGTACATGGGCATCAAGTGGACGTGCTTGAGCCCGTCGCCGCTCGTGAAGAAGCGTGACAACTGCTACATGGAGTACCTCATCTACACGAAGGATCTACGCGGCCGCGACGTGGGTGTTCGTGTTACGCTGCCGCTTGATATCCCGGAGTGTCCCGGCCTGCCTAAAAAGCTCAAGACGAAGCGCATTCGGCTCAACACAGTTTGGATCTCACGACCTGCAGACCGCGAGCCAAACGTTACCGAGTTCTTCATGCTGTCCCAAAACAACTTCAACGGACTCGCAGTGACCGCCAACTACTACAAGCGCATGATGAACATTCTGATGAACATGGCGGTCTTCGTGGACTCGCGACGGATCTTGATGCAGGGCGTAGTGAGACGGGATAACTGGGCCAAGTCGGGCTCGCGCAAGAGCTGCAGTGTTTGCTCGCGCAAGTTTGGGCCGACTCGACGTCGCCACCATTGCCGACTTTGCGGAGACCTCATTTGCCGTCGATGCGCCATTGTACGCGACGCCCCCAAGGAGGAGGGTGCGGACAGCGCGTTGGGGGCAAACCGGACCTTCGAGATCGTCAAAACGAAGTTTTGCGTGCTTTGTGTGACGAAGATGCGAGAGTCACGCAACAACGTGCTGGTCCCGGTCCCTGCGCCGAGTGGCAAGCTGTCTGTCATCGACTGTGAAGACGTGGATTTGGGCGACTCGGTCGTCTCCGAGACGGAGTCTGAGGGTGGCCACATTTCCTTTTTCTCGACAGGAAGCAGTGAAGGGCGGTCTCTGCAGCTGTCACCACGGTCAACTTCAATGTCCTCCGTCTCGTCAAGCCTGGGCAAGATGTCCTTCATGGCTAGGCTGGACGTGATTGACGATAAGGAAGTCACGATACTGGCCGACCCAAGGATGACTACCAACGAGCTGATCGAGGAGGAAGTAACAGAGGTCATCGACACGATAGATATGGTGCCGGTGTCATCACTCAACTCTTCAAAGCGCAGTGGAGGCTCGCCGAGCCAGGACGCGGACTATGGTAAAACGAGCTCAGGCAACGGCTCCGGTTGGTCTCCGCTAAACTCCAAGACCTCGCCGCGGTCTCTTGACCAGTGTCTCGCCGAGCAAGAAGAGCTGCTACGACGCATGATGCTGTCAGCCAGCGGCTTGCACCGCCAGAACAGCGCGAGCCCAGGAAGCGGGTGCAGTCCCGGCGGCATCCAATCGTCCAGGTCACGCCCAGACGTGACCCTCTATGAAGGCTAGCTGCGTAGCCTGCAGTCCTGTCTGCAAGAAGCATATAAACCTAAGCGTAAGTAAAAGTTGCTGGAATGCGTTCTCTAAACCGTATTGCTCCCGCTCGATTCCTCGACCTTGCTGCTCGGGATCGAGTTTGAGATTGGGGGTACAATCACATTCTACCCGAGTGTCGAAAGTTGACCTCCACCACCTTGAAGACGCCATTCCAAAGCAATTCGAGACGAGATTTTCCGCTGCCAATTGCACCTCGCTTTGATGACGCGTTCGTCCAGGCTCGCGGCACTGCAGCGGCAAAGTCTTTGCATCCAGCAGGAGTTTCCTGCCAGACGACTGCAAGCAGGTCAAGCGTTGCGATCCACAAAGCCATGAACCGGCTTCCGTGAAAGGGGTTAGTATCTCCTGAGACGCGCGAGCGGATCGCGATCACGATCCTTCGATCGAACGAGCACCTTGCCGCCGTTTGACTCCAGCAAACAGCATACCGCTGCTGTGTCCGCCTCGCCTGAGAGTCTAATCGCAGCCATCCCATACAATCAGCAGCACTCGAGCTGCTTTTGCAGTCCTAGGAAACAGCATACCCGCGTCGTCAGCGCGAAAAAATCAAGCCTCTGCGTTGTACGACGGCCGTGTGAGTGCCTCGGCGTCTCAGCCTCCATCGGATGGAGTCCATCCGCTCTTGCCGTTGGTATCACCACTCAACATTTTTTCACTTGGCAGATCGTGTTGAGTCGCGTCGTTCGTTCGGTCCGCCTTACCGAAGAACCGTTGTGGCTTCAGTCCACTGTTGAGGCCTCCACGACGGAACGACTGGGCGAGATTTTCATTGCCGCTTCGCGCTCGTTACTGTTCAATCGACGCCATGCCCCGCAGGTCGTCTCCTTCCATGCCGCGGACAACTTCTGTCAGCTCGACGGCATCCACGTAAGTTGCTTTCGTCAATCGAACAGCTTTCTGAAGTTTGTAACCGCCGAACAGTTGCGGATCTGCTCGTCACACGTAGCTCCTGAGACTGACAACTCGCTGCTGTGCCTCGACTCCAATGCAGATACCGATCCAGAAAGCTCCATTTCCCTCTGCCAGATGACTACTTCCCACCGGTGAGCCTCTCGCTCACCCAAGTGCAAGAATACCAGGGCCAGGTGGAAGAAATGGTGACCAAGGCCTTGGAGGAGTGCACAGTCCACGAGGCGCGGGTCGCCGGCTTCGGCCTGGAGGAGAAGCGCTGGCAGGAGGTGGCGCACGACTCGGACCTGTCCATTGTGCGCCGAAAGCAGGGGCCAAGCACGATCACGCGGACGTTCGGTACGGTCACGGGCGACTATCGTCGCTTTGTTGACTTCTTCTCGTCCGAGACGTCCGAGCAGCTTTTCTCATGGAACCAGTTCTTCTTTGGCTGCGCTGTGGACGCCGTCGTGCTGTGCAACTTGGACTTGGACAAATCGGACAAGCAGGCGAGCCTAGGTATTAAGTGGGTCTGCCTGCAACCGTCCTTACTCAGCCGAAAGCGCGACGAGTGTTTTCTCGAGTACGTTGTCTTTAGGAAGGACGAGCAGGACCGCGACGTAGCGGTGATGGTGCGCAAACCCGTCGATATCCCAGAGTGTCCGCCACTCCCTTTGGAGATGAAGACCAAGCGTGAGAAGGTCACAACCGTAACGGTTGTGCGGGCATCCGATTCTCACCCGAATGCGACTCAAGTGTTTATGCTGAGTGAGTCCGAGAGCAAAGGAGTCGCTGCTTCTACCAAGTATTGCCGGAAGCTACTGAAGGCATTGAAGGATATCTCTCTATCAGCTGATGCCAAACGCATAGCGTCAACTATCAGCGCTCCTGGTTTTATGGAGCATTCACGTCTCGGTGAGACTCTGCCTGCAGGAGATATCAAGCCTTGGGTGCCCACCGGCATTCGGCACAGCTGCACTAGCTGCTCACGCCCATTCCGCGCTGGTCACAGACGTCGCTACTGCCAGTTGTGTGGAGACGTCTTCTGCTCCAAGTGCCTCGTTCGACGAGCTGGTATTCGCCAGGAAAAGAGCGCCTTCAGCAACTACATTACGATGACCAACCAACGCACGTTCCGCGTAGCACAGACGCTGTTCTGCAAGGTTTGCGTCTCTCGTTCTCGCGAGGAAGATGCAGAGGCTATTCAGGAGCAAATGGAGACTACCCGTCGCTCCGCGGCGTCTTCCAAGTCGTCTTCAGTGCCTCCCCGCTCGTCTATAGGGTCCTCCACGCAGCCGCAGAGCTCCCAATGCTCAACCCCGGCGTCCTCGGCGCCACGAAGCTCCCAGTCTCACCAGACCGACGCACCTCGTCGCAGTGCAACCTGGTGTGAGGAGAACCGCGCGTCCTGGTGGTCTGAAAACGAGTCCGAAACCTGCAGTTGGAAGTCCGGGTCAAGCCGATTCAGCAGCGTCTCGCGCAACTACAGTGGAGCCCCCACCGTGCGCTCGTCGTTCAACTCGGACTACTCGCTTCCGAGCAGAAACTCCTTCTTGGCGGTGCAGTCTCTGGAGACACCGCGTGAGATCGGCGCTGCAGACCGTATTGACGAGCGCTCAAGTATCTACGAGGTGATCGACACGAAGGACATGCTGCCCGACTCGGAGCACCAGAAGCAGATGCGAAGTCAGCAGTCCTCTGTTTCGGAGTCGACGGACGATTCGATAGACGACGATTTCTACAGCGAGCTCCAACAGGATAGTACCCGTGCTCGCTACACGTCCGTGCCCGTGGCCCCGACGTTCATGCCGCCGCGCTCCACTGCCCGACGCACTCGCAGCACCGACCAAAACGAACCATCCAATTCGACGACTAAGTCGTTGGACCAGTGTCTCGCGGAACAGAACGAGCTGCTGCAGCAGGTCCTCTCCGCCAGTCGTGTCTTCAACCCCGACGCCCAGACGGGGTCCAAAGCGTCTTCCTTCAGCAGCAACAACAGCATTCTTGAGGATGACGATGGCCACGACGACAGCGTTTATGAGCTGTAATTCACGCCATCTAAGCAGTGTAAACAGAGAAACCCGTCGCGAAAGTAGCGATGCTAGTAAACCACTCGGCTCAAGATGCCGAGTAAGTATTCAAAATACACATCCATAGACGTATCAATGCAGAATCCGTCGCTACGCCATTGACCTCGGTTCAGTAGAATAAGCATGGAGGCCGTCAGCAAGCGTCGATGTGATCCGACCAACGAGTGAGCAACCACGCACTTGGTGTCGCCCACGAAAACGTGTGGCGAGTGCTGCGAAAGAGATGGTTTTTGCAAGTGACTCCATTCCGTGCACGCTGCTCGAGTCAAGACGGTGGGTCCGCCAAGCTGGCAATGAGGCCTGGTGACGACTCGCATGCTTGCATTGCGGCAGACGAAGGCTCTGGCACATCGTCAAGATAAGTTGGACGGCTGCAACCGAGGCGCGAGTCATGCCATCCGGAGTGGCTCCATCTGTCCGTACGCATCCCAACTGCGTGCGCAGCCAACTCTCACCGATGAGGCCTGCATTGCTCAACTTCCGCGATGTCTGCCGCGACGTCGACCCAGCCGTAAGTCTCCTGTTTTTTCGCGTCGGGTGGCAATCAATCACGTTGTGTTCGTGTGCCACAGGTTCGCCATGTTTGGTGCTCGAACCAGCAACGTGAACTCGTTCCCCGTGCCCGACAACTACTTCCCGGATGTCCAGCTATCGGCGCTCCAAGTGCTCGAACTGGAGGAAAAGATGGCGCTCGCGGTCAAGAACGCGCTGGCCGACTACGATCTCCACGAAGCCATGGGCTCGAACCCGAGCTACGACAGAAGCTGGAAGACGCTGGGCAAGGTCGCCGACCTCACCACCGTGCGCCAGGTGGGCGACGCCGCCAATTGTCAATGCCGCATCTTCGGACGCTTTCAAGGGGACTACCGCAACTTCCTCAACTTCTTCTACGCCGAGACCTCCAGCCAGCTCTTCGCCTGGAACCAGTTCATGTACGGCAACGCCGTGGACGCGGCCGTGCTGAAAAACATTCACACGAGCTCGTCGGGCAAGCCGTACTTGTACCTGGGCATCAAATGGACTTGTCTGCAGCCGTTTGCACTCGTCAAGAAGCGCGACACCTGCTTCCTCGAGTACATGGCCTTCACGAAAGACCTGAGGGGCCGAGACATTGGCGTGCGCGTGAATATGCCACTGACCCTGCCGGAATGCCCGCCTCTGCCCGATAAAATGAAGACCAAGCGAATGCAAATGCTGATCGTGTCCATCGTACGCCCGACGGACGGAGATCCACGGTCGACAGAGCTGTTCCTCATGAGTCAAAACGACTTCGCGGGATTCGCTGTGCCCGGGTTCTACTTCAAGAGGCTTATGACCAAGATGAACGACATGGCCGTTTGGGTCGACTCGAAGCTCATCTCGGTGCACGGCATGATGAAGCGCACTAGCTGGGTGAACAAAAAGTCGCGCGCGGAGTGCCGCTTGTGCTCGCGCGATTTCTCAACCACACGCCGCCGCCAGCATTGTCGGCTCTGCGGTGAGGTGTTTTGCCGCCACTGCTTGATCTACCGCGGCGCACGGGAAGGCAATGGGGACGTCGACGACACGCAGAAGACATTTCAAGTTGTGAAGACCAAGTTCTGTCGCGTGTGTGTGGCCAAAGTGCGAGACCTGGACGTGGCGTTGCTGGCGCCGGGCTCACACAGCAAGATCGACGATAAGGCGGCCACACTGAGCATGTTCGCGGACTCCGCGGCGTCGACGAAACCTGACGGTGAGCACACTTCACTTGGGTCGTATGCAGATTGTGTTGATACGGACCTGCAGGTCTTGCCTCGGTCGTCCTCCGATTCTGAACTACTCGAGACGATTCGGTCGTCTGGGGAACGTGATGGTGATGTTGTAGATGACGACCGCCGCGAGCTGGAAGACGAGTTGAGGCAGAAGCCCATCGGCGTCGACATGTCGAACCTCATGTCGGCGTCCCAAATGATGCGCCGGATCAACGCTGGAGCCTCCTTCGACAAGTCCGCGCACCAGCAGCCCGACAGCTCCGGCAAGATTGTTTCAAGGCGCACCCTTGACCAGTGCATCGCCGAGCAAGAAGATCTGTTGCGGCGATTGATGCTAGCCGCTCAGGACAGGGTACAGCAGCCATAAGGCCGAAGGACAAGCAGCGATTCAAGATCGCAACGATGGCAGACGTTATTGCATGCAATGTTATCGCGACGGAGCAAGTGCAGCTGCATTGGATAGTCACGACGCACGCACGAAGCTGGTCCATCGTTCGTGCGACTGCAGATTCTGATTGCACGGACGAGCGTACTTGTGCTCGCTTGAAGTGAACGACGTTCACCGTAATGAAGATATTATCCTAGTACCTGCTAGCATGTGCTCGCTGGGGCTGATGCAAGGTGCTCGCAGCAAGTTCCGAGTTCCGATGCGAAGGCAGCGTCGGACCGAAAGCTTCACTGGCGTCCTGTCTCGACACTTCCAGTCATATTCCGTCCTGGCGCTGATCAAGCGCTTGTGAATCACAAGTTGTGATCGCCAGGACTTACGATCGCCAACACCGGAGCATTTGCCGTAGATTGTAGCTGTGCAAGCCAGCAATTCTTGCTTCTGACATGACCTCAAACCGCTGGAAGTTTTACACTTTTTGCCATGACGATGCAAGAACATGATAAAAGTGTTGGTGCAATCTCTTTTCTTATGAGCAACTAGACCACTGAAACATTAATTCAGTAAATGGCAATACACTCGAAAGTCCTAACACTACGTGATGTACGTGGCTACCCTGCAAGGGAAGCCATCGTTAGTTGTTGTTGTTGATGTTGTTCCTTGTTGTTCGGTTATCCGCGGGTGTTGGGTGGGCAGTACCCGGCTGATGAGTTCGCCGCCATCACCAGGCGCTTCAGCAGCACTTCCTGTTCCTGAAGGCACTGGCCTATCGATCGAGATGACCCAAACAGGGGCTGATCCGCTAGTACTCCCGCGCTCAATGGCGTATCATCGAGAGGGGATGACACGATCTGTCGGGTAGCAGAAACGATCTGGTGGGGCTCGGCGTCCTCCACTTCAATGACGTCGTCTTCCTCCATAATGGGTAGTTGACCGCTCCGGTTGCTTGAAAACCCTTCCTGTGATTCACAGTCTACAGTCAACGGCGATACAAGTCGAACGGTCTGGAAATCCAGTGCTGCGAGGGACTCGCGCATAGTACGAAGTTCCTCCTCCTCAGCCTCTTGAACCACTCGCTCCGCTCCAGCGATGGTTCGCAGGTGGCGCAGGTCAATCATCATGGGAGCAACGGGCTCCGAGATCTCCACCTCCACTTCGACATCGTCGTCTTGAGAAGACGACACGCTGGTCTTCGTTTCGGACTGCACCTCCGAACCGATGCTGCTCGAAAACTTCTGAAGGCTCTTGCTTTCGACATAACACACCTCATCCTCGCCATCCTCGCCAATGCCATCTCGCGGTGGGGCCGAGCGAGCAGAACTCCCACCGGTAGGAGAGAGCGATGCAATTGACGAAGCACCAGTGATCGTGAAGTTGGTGTCGTTATCAAAGCTTCGGGTGCGCGACTTGTCCGGGAACCAGCTCATGGACTCGGCGTCGGAAACTCCTTCGTCCTGGCTGTCGCCGCTGGTGACTGACTTGACCTCGCTGCCACGAACCTTGCCCATGCAAGCCTTGCAGAACATTGTCTTGACAACCTGGAAAGTCCGTGGCGCCACGGCACTGTTATCATTCAGCAATGGTGCGTCACGAATAATCATGCATCGACGACAAGCCACTTCGCCGCAGAGACGGCAGTGCTGCCGGCGTCGTGTCGTTGAAAACTTGCGGTTGCACACGGTGCAGTTTGCGTGCGCCTTTTTGGGCGCCCAGCTGCGGCGATCCAGCATGCCTTGCATCGAAATACGCTTCGAGTCGGCGAACAGCGCCATGGAGCTGAGCGTGGTCATGAGCTTCTTGAAAGTGGCGACCGACGAGGAAGTGGACCCCTTGTACATGTCCACCTCACTCGTCATGAAGATTTGAGTGGCGTCGGCGTTGTCGCTCTCCGGCCGAACGATCGTCACCGCGTGCGAGTGAATTCGCCGTGTCTTCATTTTTTCCGGCATGGGCGGGCACTCGTCCAGGAGCAGCGGCAGCGTGATGCGGACGCCGACATCTCTATCCTGGAGGTCCTTGGTGAAGATAAGGTACTCGAGGTAGCACATATCGCGCTTGCGCGACAGCGTCGACGGGTCCAAACAGAGCCACTTCATGCCCAGGTACATGTGGGGCTTGTTGGATCCCTTCGTGTGGATGTTGCACAGCACGGCCGCGTCCACGGCGTATCCAAACATGAACTGGTTCACTGCAAAGACCTGTTGATCCGTCACGGAGTAGTAGAAGTCGAGTAAACTGCGGTAGTCGCCGTCTACGCGTCCGAACACGCGCGAAGCCTCGACTGCCCTAGAAGGGTCCACCTCGCGGATGGCAGTGAGGTGCTCGACGTTGCCCACCACGGTCCATCGAGAACCGTAGTCTGGTCGGGCACCCATCGCCTCGTGCAGGTTGTACTCGGCCAGCGCGTTCTTGGTGATGATCTCGACGCGCTGCTCGTAACCCTCGATCTCGGCCGGCGTCAGATTCACCGGCGGGAAGTACCCGTCCGGCAGTGGGAACTTGCTGACGTTCATTGTTGGTGTTGTACTGGTGCGCTCCATCGCGTCGGACGGAAGCAGCACGGAGAGACTGACACCAAACGCTCCTTTTGCACTGTGTCGGGACGCAGATCACAGCCAAACGCTCGTGCGGAGCGCTGTGCGAGGTTGTGCTGCTGGCCCGTCCACCGTGTGAAATGCTGCAACGCTGCAATCGTCCTTGCAACTCGCATTTGCGCCTTTCGCGTCGAGTCGCCTCTATGCAGGAGCAAAGCAGACAGACGTCCGGTTTCGTGGCGGCGCCGGGGAAGCGAGGACGAGATTTGCGACCCGAGCAAGCCGAGAGTCACGAAAGACGGCTCTGCAGGCCTTATTAGTCGCGCAAGGAGTTCCCCGGCGGTCTTGGATTCCGTCCAGAGAACTGGTTCTCCATCAACCACTTCACCCGGAGCATGCATGCACAACGCTTGCCTCTACGGAGGCAACAGCGAAGAAGTTGGCGTCGTCGTTATTCACGCATCGATGCGCTCGGCTTTAGTAATGTACACTTTGAAGTAGCTGATGCAATGCAGGTCGTGCACTCTGCTGTTACGCAGGATTGCAGATGCTGCTCAGTACGCGTCGGTATCGCACGCTGGTGGGATATTATCTCAGGGAGGCGACTTCACTATCGCCGCGTGTTAAACATCCACGTTTGAAATGGGTCTTCTGCAAACCATACGACATAATGGCGTCTCGGTGTCGTTGCCGGCGGCCTCACCAAATTCCAGTCCCATCAACTTCATGGAGAATTTCTCGGCGCACTCATCGCCAGCTTACCTTGCCATTCATTCCGAGGCTCGCTGCGAGACATGATGAGTTTTTACCTCCTCAAGGTCAAGGTCAAGCAGGGGCGGCACGCCCCGTTCCGTTCGCCGAGCCTCGGTCCATGACTCATGAGGCATTCGGCGACTCGCCATCAGAAGTTGACATTGCCTCGTCCGTCTTCGATCGCCTTGCTGGTCTTCCTGCCAGGAAGTTCCTGGGAGTTCAGGAATTGGCTGGGGAGAGTCCGCCTCCACTGGAGACGAGCATCATCATGATGCTCGTCTTCAGTGGAGGCGGTCTCTCCAGCAGCATCATCATGGTGCTGGTCTTCAGTGATGCCATCATGCTGGAAGCACGGCCGCCAGGAGAGGTATCGTGCGCAGTGCGCTCGCAATTGCCATTTTGCAGCCTCTTCCTCGTCACCTGTACTGACTCCGTGACGGAGGACACATCGTTTTGGTCTCGGTATCGGAGCCTCATTCGAGTTGAGGCGTTGCGGGCGTCGGTAATGCTTCGAGCTGTTGGTGCGCGGCTCGGTGGCGACTCACCTCTCCATCGATTCCGGGGCTTTGGCCATTGCACGCAGCGCATCTTTTACTGGGGTGTGCGGGATTCGTGGCGCTGCTTTGCCTCGGCCACAAACGCCGGCACAAACACAGTCCACATCGGGCTGTATCACCGCGGCGAATGTTTATTTACTTTGAAGTGCAGCTTTTCGTCCGGAATTGGTACATATTCGTCGAGTAACGGTACAGTACATGTATGCCCTCTCTATCGGTTCGTACCACGAAAAAATGGTGTATGCAGCGCCACGATGGCCTCGCGGGGCTGTGAGTACTTCCGAAAATTATTCCGGGTTTGCTGGCGTGCTAGGAATTGCCACCAACTCTTGAAGCCGCGGGGCGCTCGTGGCGGTCTCGACCAAATTTGCCCATGTATCGCAGGCGATGCAGCCCAGTCACGAGTATAAATGTCCGCCACGTGACCAAAGAGGCCGCCTTGAGCCATCCACTTTTCAAACGCGCTGCTCCGGCTACGTTTAAGCATGTAAGTCACGCGTGCTGCCTCGACTCTTCTGAAGCACATCGCTGGCAAATGTCCCCAGCTGGACCTACACGCATCCGTCTCTCGGTGCGAGCCTTCGGGTGACCGCTCAAACCGACTGCAGCTCTCGGAAGGGATCTCGCAAAAACCTCGTTCGCAATCGGGCAGGGTTAGATTAGTTTTTGATTTGCCGCCATGCTGTCCTCGAGGCGCAGCCGCACCATATCTCGGTAGGTTTGGACTGCAAATGCTGACCCAAAAGCTGCATTCGACGCCACGGTCTCCGATAACTAACCAACCAAGGTGTCCATGTTGTCACTTCAACTTTTGCCAACAGGAACGACTCCAAGACGTTCCCACTGCCCGATGGCTTCTTCCCCGAAGTCAAGCTGTCCGATGAGCAGATTCAGAACTACGAGGTGCAGGTCGAGAAAATTGTTCAAAACGCTCTGACCGAGTACGTGCGGCATGAGGCCAAGGGAGCCTACCCGATTTACGGCGAGCCGTGGGTGTCGGTCGGCACCGAGGGCCCGCTCACTGCAATTCGACAGGAAACACCCGCAAGACTCTCACACAGCGAGTTCCGTATGTATGGACGCATTCAGGGCAACTACCGAAATTTCATGGACTTCTACTACGCCGAGACGTCGGAAGAACTCTTCGAGTGGAACCAGTTCATGTACGGCTACGCAGTGGACGCGGTCGTATTGAAAAACATTCACACAAGAGACTCCGGCAAGGCTCACGAGTACATGGGCATCAAGTGGACGTGCTTGCAGCCTTCCGCCTTTGGGCGCAAGCGTGACAACTGCTTCTTGGAATACCTGATCTACACGAAGGACGAGCTTGGTCGCAACGTTGGTGTTCGAGTGACCCTGCCGGTAGAGATCGAAGAGTGTCCAGAGCTCAACCGCTCCTTGAGGATAAAGCGGGTTAAGACACACAGTGTCGCCATCGTTCGCCCCGCAGGATCATCTTCAGACGCGACGCAGCTTTTCGTCATGAGCGAGAACGACTTTGCAGGTTTGTCGGTGCGTGCAAAGAACTTCAGGAAGTTCATGCGCATATACAACGACATGGCTCGCTTTGTCGACTCGAAGCACATTCTGAAGCAAGGAATGATGTGCAAGACGAAGTGGGTGCCTAACGACTCGCGCAAGGCTTGCACGAGCTGCCAGCTCCCGTTCAATGCCGCGATTCGCCGCCGGAATCACTGCCGACTGTGCGGAGACATATTCTGCCATCACTGCGTGATCGTTCGCAATGTACCTCGCGTCAACAAAGCAAGTAGCAAGTCGCGCATCTTCCAGGTGGCCAAGACGAATTTCTGCAAAGCCTGCTTGTCTTCAATTCGCCAAGGAAGCGAATCATCAACGAGTGCGTCGGGGCTCGTGCGTGCGTCTTCGGCCACACATGTGAGTAGTATTGGCAAGCTTAGCTCCGAAGGCAATGGACGCACACTGCGTAAAGCGGTGAGCAACACTAGCGATCCAAGCAGCTCGTGGGATCCTGCTACTTCTCAATGGTCCGAGTCCGATTGGTCCGAGACGGACTCCGAGGACGCCAGCAAGGCGTCGTTGAACGCTTCTGGTCGATCAAGGCTTGCCAGCTCGCTGTCGTCGTCGCAATCCTCGTGGACAATTGACACCACTCGCCCGGACGACACTTTGGAAAAGGAAGACATGTCGTTCGTGGCTACGCTGGATGTGATTGACGACGAGGTTGCAGTGCTCGACGAGAAGCCTCGACGTTCCAGGTCCAAGCTGCACAAGACGCTGTCGATGTCCGGCCGGTACTCGATGAGCCGGAGGCATTCGACCCGTAAACAACAGAAGTCGGAGCCAGTGACGGAGACGCAGGAGGTTACGGAAGTTATCGACACGACGGACATGATGCCAATGTCCGAGCTGCGACGACAGTCGAGGGCTGGCACTGTTGGTGTTGTGCTGCCTCCGCGGAAGTACAGCAAGAGACGCAGTGGTCGGGAGTCATTGCTGAGCTCGAGTGGTCCTTGCCCTGGTCGCCGCCCGAGTCGCGAGGAGCCCACGAACCGGTTCAATTCGTCTCGTTCGATTAGCCAGTGCCTTGCGGAGCAGGAAGAGCTCCTGCGGTGTATGCTCAGCGTCAGCCGAGTCCACTCGAACCCGGGCGTGCGGTCGAAGAGAAAAGCGGGGAACGCAGACAAGGTGGATTTTGCGTCGACGATGCCCGTGCAGCGTCCTGCAGTTCGGCTGTACGAGATATAATATGAATGCAGTCGTAGGTCTCACAGCACCATGCCAATCTATTACATTGTATTTAGCTAACCATAATGAACTGCGATTGAAGCAGTGGACTCTTCTGATCACTTTTATCGCTCGTTAGGCATAAAGTCATGATCGAGTCATGAATTGTGGTGGTGGGAGCATGCATGATCCCACCTCCAGCTAGCTGCAGTGCGGTGCATGTACTCCGCTGCTTTTGAGCCGGCCGCGAAGAGCTCAACAACGTGCAAGTTCCGCAATGGATAGACGGCTTATCATAGAGTAAAAATGCACAAGGTCCGGGTAATTCGTCGTCGCTATGTTGTTCACTCCTCTGTATGAATCGGTGCTTGTTGCGATGAATTCTCATGCCGACAAGGCATTGCTGAACTGGCACTCAATCTGACTCCTGCTTTTCTTGCTCGACATGCAATTTAGTCACCACTGGCCCCCAATGAGCATCCAGCCAACGGAGTCGGAGGGCAAGCAGTCCGAGCTCGTCGCACGAATCAACACTCTTTCCTGCTCGCAACACACACCGCGGGTGGCGCTCCACTTGGTGCTGGAACGCACAGCTCCGTAGCTGGGACCGTCCAGCTCGTCAGTTAACGACGGTGCCATCAAGGTGTCGACTCCAAGCGTGTTGTGCAGTTTCCGAGCATGTGTCGTCAACAGGGGGGTACTTGTTCCGAGGGTATCACTGAACCATCAAAGGCTACTTCAACGTCGCTTCAACGCGCGTTTCTTGGGGAACCTGCACGCGCAATAACTGTACATGTATTTGAACTGGAATCGACGACGTTCGCGGGCCTAGAGACACCTTGCGTTCCCAGGGGCACTGCCTGCTTGCAATGTTCGGCCAGCCATGGATTAGCGAGGGCCGTAGGTTTTGATTGCGTTGTTATGGCGCGAATGCGTGTCTAATGCAATGCCCAATTCGAACAAAATGGGCACTGCAATCGCACGAAAAAAAAAAAATCGGTACACAGCCGGCTTGATGATCGAGCGCTCTGCATTTTGGCAGTCGGCAGTGGATGTACGTTGGTAGGCATCGTCCACGAGAGGAATTACAATTTTCGGAATGAAAGTGTCGACTTTTGCTAAATGATTCACCTTGTCAAGTGATGGCACAAGCTGAGATCACTGAGCTCAAAGTCGAACTGGTTCTGTGATGTCCAGCCAAGCGCACCCAGCTAAGTAACCTGTGATTGGCATCATGCGAAAGGAATGCATCACATATACGCATCTTACATTTGGGTTGTTTGGCATCCGTGTTTTGCCAACCTCCTGCAGTGGACGTTAGAGGACCACAGCAGCCGAACAAGTACATGTAGTAGCAAGTCCGATATGATGCCCAGTGCCCGCAGGAACCGAGTGGCTGGACGTGGGCAAGTTGATTTTTTCGAGGCGCGTGCTGAGTGCGGCAGCTCAGCTGGCCCCCCTTCACATCGTATGCCGTGATCCTCGGCTGGAGCGGTGAGGTGGTCGTGTCGGCGGATGTGGAAGCGGTGTTTTGGGTCCATTGAAATGGGCTGTTTCTCCTGAAATGGGTCATTCGCCACGTCGATTGCGGCCAGGCTTCGAAGAAAAGCGCGGCGTCGTCAAAGCCATGAAATCGGGTTCCGTCGATCCGTCATTGGCCGAGTTTCCATCCGCGCCCGAGGTCCCTTCTGCCCCATGGCCGAGGCCCGCAGCATTCGCGGATTTCTGCGGAAGCACCGCAAGCAGCAACAGCGCACCGACGACGGGGAGGCGTCTCGCAGCGTCACCAGCAGCCTCACGTCCCAGAGCGGCGACGTGG